>DWLR01002024.1:0-16493 GCA_018246295.1 Papilio alexanor hazarajatica
CGAGTTGGACGCAAATAGAGAGCCCAGAAGATCGGCCTTCTCTTTTGCGGTATGGGCCAACGAGTCGTCCCCCGGCGTGATGGTAAAGAAGGCGTACAGAAATTCTTTTGGACAGCCTTGGCGAGAGACCAGAACGTGCGAGTTCCAGAAGGAAGGCGCACTAGCCTCTCTCCAATGCTGGCCACGCGTTCCGACTTTGCCTTGGCAATAACTCTTTTGAAAGACCTGGAAGCAAAGTTATACTTCTTTTTGAGGACACGGTATTTACATCCCTTAATCCTTCTCTATTTATTTATGATGTATGTACATTTAGTTGTAAGTCCGCATCTCGTCGATTGCTAAATTGTTAAGCACAAACAACAAAGTAACGAGTAAGTTTGGATTTTGAAGACTTTTTAATTCTCATTTATTCATTTATTGATCTTAGATATTTTGCTTTTTTAAGCATCTAAGACAGAAAAAAATTAATTGATTTCCGTTCCTATATTTATATTTAATCATCATAAAGTTCAAACGGTAGTTAAATCGAAATAGAGCAATCTCATAAATAGGATATCCGAAGAAGTTCATAAATTCGAGTCACACTAGCTATTGGTCATCTTTAATGGCTAATGGAAATTTGTACTCAAGTCACGGTAGTCAAGTAAAAACTGCGCCATTCACACTCCATGGACCATGAAATAATTAGTCCTTCATTGAAATTCTTTGGGTGTCCCAGTTCCTAATTATTAAATATTTACCTTTAAATTTTAATCTTTGTTGCGTTTCAATAATGTGTTCATTTGTACACATACACACTTGTCATTGGTTTTTAATATCAATGTTATACATTTACTTATGAGTATTCGGGGTCGTATATGATATTTTATTTTATAATAGATTTATGATGAAGGGATAGTGATAGCTTTCTCTAAATAAATTTTTATCTTTATACACGAGCTTTTTTATAGGTTGACATGTCAAGGAAAATTAGGTCAAATATTGATCAAGAGTTGCGTGAGGATATTGAATAGTTGCCGTATTATAGTCAGTGATAAAGCCATCAATTTAATGATTTACTAAAAAATTTACTTATTTGCAAATTTTAACGCCTATTATCACGCTTATAATGCCTTTAACGAAGAACTTTAAGAAAGAACGAATGATCGGCGACGGTTCATTTAAAGTTACGATACGCATCTATAAATAAGAATGATTGTATTTGGGATTTATATAAACAAAATCCTAGATAAACATTATTCAACTCCCGGGTATCAATCGGCTTCCTCCTGTTTTCGTCGAGTAACTTATGAATGACGAGAACGACGAACGGTTGGCGCGATTGGTAAGAGGCTTGCCTTTCACGCCTTAGGTCGTGGTTTCTATTCCCACTCAGGACAAACATTTATATGCATGAACATATCTGTTTGTCTAGAATCTGGGTGTAGTTATCTTTATCAGTATCAGTATATCAGTTATTTAGTTTCCATAGTGCAAGCTCTGCTTATTTGCTCTGCTTGGATCAGATCAGATGGCCATGTGTGAATAATGTCCCAGAATATTACTACGAGTATATTATTTATTATCATGAACTTAGTCGGGGGGCGTTCTGTAATTCTGAGTAAAGAATTTTTGTTTTCATAATGAATAAACTAGTGTTTGACCGTGGAAGTGGTGAGATGGTCGAAAAATGGTACACACTAGATTAGAAACAGCCTATTCACTTTTGAAGGTCATAATTGGACGGAAACACTGAAGCTGGTGACTTGTTCCAATCCTTTGCCGTGCGCACAATGAACGAAGATTCAAATCGTTTCTACAATAAAAGTTGAAGACGTAAAAGTAGTTATTATTCTGTTTTCCATCGTAAGCTTATCCAATATTAAGCCTGACTAATTCTGAAAGCTATTCTAGCTTCTTGCTAATTCTGATAGCTGTCTTCGTTCGTCAACAGGTTTAATTCTTAGGAAGTTATTAACTACAATGTTGTGACTCGGCAGCTTTGTTACTCATCACATCAGTTATAGTTTTTACGTGCTTCACGCACAACCTAATTGGTTAAGCATGTTTATCTTTTAAGGTGAGCAATACATAACTGAAAATATACCATGATTAAGCTACAAGTTGAGGTCGTGACACAGAAGGCCTAGGCTCCCATCACGTTCGCTTCTCATCAAAGTATAAACATAACGTGATCTCACTTTTCTAAAGGACGCGTGTTACTTTTTGTGGCAAAGCGATTAAGTTATACATAGCGAAATGGACCTTAAGCAGTGTTACTTCATAGTGTAAGGGGGCTTAACCAGTGTTACATACGACTTAAATTTTAACTGTTCGTTTAGTTCTAGTAATTTAACGCTTCTGCATTTATAAACAAAACAAATTTTTAACGCCTTGTATTAATTAATTATAAATACATTTTATATCATGAAGGTGCAGCACCATATATTTTAGTCATATTTTGTTGGTGTTTAGTTAGCGTGCATACGATAAGCATCACAATTCTACCATTATTTATTTTAGTTTTACGGTTCTTAACAAGAAAGAACAGATATAAGTTTCTAGTATCAGTTTATTTGTGTTTTTACATGTTTTACGTATTTTTTCCTACCTATCTGTTTCTTTTACAACAAATTTTTCATTTATATTTTCTTGGACATAATAGATTTATTTTCAGTTGGTTTAACACAATTCCTGTTTATGTTTATTTAGTTACGTCATTTGCGTGATCGTGCGCACAAATTAACCGATATCCTCGCATCCGCATTTCGAGATAAAACAATGATATCATACATTGATTTTAGCATATCTCTTATCTTTTTTACTAGTTGAAAGTACGTCAAAGGCAGGACTTTAAGTTTGTATAACCTTTATTACACTGATAAGCCGACACACCGTTATTACACTGGCAGCAAATTTAGCTACATTTAAGAGTTTGTTATTGTAATTTTTGGTTGACTAAAGTAATTATGTAATTTTTGATAGTTAGTTCCGAATAAACTACAAAGCTACTGAGTCGATTGGAAAAATTAATTCACCAATAGAAAGGTCTACTAGAGAGTAACTCAGGTTATAATTTTTATTTGTCTAACAGCCTATCCGAGCGAGGCTGGTTACTAGTTAGTATATACGCATAACGACAGTTACTTACATCAGGTGATTTAATTAGACATATTATTTCTCTTCCTATAATCTTTATTCTATCTTATATCTTTTTTTTATTTATAAAGAATTCTTTTACTTCTACTAAAGGTCGTCCTTTCTATTGGTGAAATAATTTTTCCAAGCGAGTCAGTAGATTTGTATTTTATTCGGAACAAACAAACTAACAAATCTTTGTCCAACATAAAAGCGGGTGTGATTGTCTCTAGATAGCAGTAGATACATAATTATCCGCCATTATTTATTTGATATAATTATTCGATGAAAATTCTAGATGGAATCGCTTACACGTTTATATATTTCGTAGAAAAAGAGCTTCAATTTTGTAATAATACGAAATATTTAATTAGCAACTCAATGTGTAAAAGTGCTGAATATGAAAGTCGAGTAATTGCCTATCAAAACGGAATATTCTGAAATAAATATTTGTCTTTATTTTAAAGATATTAGTGAAAAATATGACTGCTAATATGAATAGAGAGGAGCACTCACCATTTGTAAAGCCTCCGATTATCGTTGTAGGAAACATATCAATACAAACATGATAGGTTTACTGCATTTCCTGAAAAGTTGTGTAGATTTTGATCGTAAATATTGAGTAATTGAGTAGAGCGCTTATGGCTTAACAGGTTTATAGTATGTTTTATTAAACGTATATCATATATTTTTGTGATAACATAATAAAGCTGCAAAGCTAGTATCAGTACGTTCACCCTAAAAGCCATAAAATATATTAGTCTGTGGATAAATAAGAGACATATGTAGGTACATCCATAGTTCCACAATATCTTGTTTTAAATTGATTTTATTAATAAATAATAATTATGACATCTAATTTTCTTCTTCTTTTTCTTTATCTAAAATAATTAATATGATATCGGTGGCTTAAATCAATGTATTAAGCAGAAATAGAAATTACTATACTTACATTTTAAATGCTTATTATTATATTAGCTTATTAAATAGGCAAATGAACTTGATAAGCCAGTATCGATCTCTGTTTCTATCTACTCGTTAAGGTTAAGAGATCTAAAATAAATGTAGAAATATATTTAAAAACTATGGTACCAGTGGAAAGTGCCTGCTACTTTTTCCTCCTATGTCCTAGTGTTAACATATCATATTTTTCAAAATAAAAAACTTGAACGAGTGTAAATTGCAGTTGAGTGCGAGCAATCATGCTGAAACATGATGTCTATGGATTAGGATGTAAATGAAAATAAAAAACAAAACTCTGACAGTGTTCCATGGCACCGAGCTGAGAAACTATTGAAGTGAAATATTCTGCGTGTTAAATTGTTAGATTGCGCATTAAACTCGTTAATTGGATCAAGCATAGCCGCGATGTATGCTGACTTTTATTGTTATATCTTTGTAGAGAAATAGTGTTATAAATGTGGCTTGAGTAGTACATATTGACACTAAAACTGAGATAAGTAAAGGCTTCAGTTTGGGAGTCTTGAAATACTGAATGAAGAAAGAGGTGAGACGTTTAAGCAGACGACGAAAGAAATGAACTTTTATTGATCAGATTGGTGACATACTAAAAGACGGTATTAAAAGTATTCGTATCCGACGCACATATATATTTAGGTGAATGGATGTACAAGAAGCGAGAGGAAGAATATTAGGTTCGAGAACTGGGTGTATACTGAATACAATATCGTTGTATTACATTTGTTGACTTTTTAATGAGCCACTTTAAATAAAACTCATTTCTTAAATACATAAAAATAATTAAGAAATTACGAAATTGCTTCTGCTGCTTCTTTTGAAGCACCTGCTATTGTTAGTATGATAATTTATTCTAGCGTTAATAAAGCTCTGTTACACTCAGTACATCATAGCACAAAAATAGACTTCGACCTCGTAGCACAAGCGAAACATATACAAAAATTGTTATGCCGAGTGACGTAATGTGCCCAAAAACTCTTAAAGATTCGTAAAACATTTTAATGTCGTTGGACTAAAACGTTTTAACCTAATTAGGGGAACGGAATAGGGGAAGCTCTTTGACTGCATTGGTGGACAAAACCCCAGGTCCGGCATTAATGGGAAAAGACTGATTGGATACAAAGATGACGATGGTTACGGTGTACGATATGATGTTACAGGAGCCCCACTACTTAATTTGCAGCACCCGTAGATATAACTAGATATTTTTAAAGTAATAACAAATAACTTGTATACGAGTGAAGTTTTCTAAATACTACTACTTTCTAATTCCTATTTTTTAAAATTATTATTATTTTATTATTTAAGATTTTACCCATTACAAATAAATAATATTTTTTCGCTATTTAATATTAGTATTGAAATCGATATGATATTACATTTTAATATCATAATCATGTAGATATATAACGATGCACAGATTTGATACAAATACTTTAGCAAATGTGTACTAAGCCTCATTCTATTTTCATAAGTGTGTATAATAAGCCTATGTACATGTGACAACTTTTGTCTTGAGTTGTTAGCATAGAACTATAAAACGTCAGCCCAAGGTCTGACAAATACAATGCAAGATAAATTTTATAATCTTACGGCATTATTTTAAAAATACACAGACATTTGTTGCAGTAGTGAAGAAGTTGCTCGGGTAAACGCATTTTTATTTTAATAAAAATTAATTATTATATAAGTAATTTTGGCGTCAATTCGTGGTAAAGTTCTTACTGTTGATGTACTTGGCGCCAATTTTAATACATAGTTTATTCTTTGTTACATATATTTATTGATTCGGAATTTGGATATTTTATCATTCATTAAATTAGACACTAGTATTAGCAGGACCACCGGAGGACGGGCAGCAGCGTCGTTTTCTTAGTACTGTGGAATATACTGCGATCACCAACCCGTCTAAGCATGGCGATTATGACACATTTCCCCGCAATGGTGCGGTCACTGGGGGAGGCCTATGTCCAGCAATGGACGAACATAGGCTGAGGTGGATGGATGGATGGATTAGCAGAAAATACGTATTCCACTATAACGACACATAACAAGACCTTACATCAATGTATTGTGACTCATTGCAACTGTTTTAACCGACTTCAAAAAGAGAAGACGTTCTCAATTCGTTTGTATTTTTTATATTTGGTTACCTAAAATTTTCGTCGTTTATGAACCGATTTAAAAAATAACGTCGAGAGGGCTACATTGCAAATGTGCTTAAAAGTGACTAATTTTTAATGACATTAAACTTTGGGTTCCGGAGATGTACTGAAAATTAACATATTGGTAGGCAAGCCCCGTTTTGGTTTAATGGAGTTGTAACGAGATGTTACCGTGAATGTAAAAGACTTATAAAGACTAGGTGCTGCTCGCGCTCGTTTCTTATTTTCTTGTCCCAAATTTTTGTAATTTGACTTCGACTATATTAATTTCAATTATAGATTACATGAATCAAAAAATTGTCCATAGTACCATGGCACCACTATTGTAAATGCTTTTTTTTCTATTTCTTATCCCTAAAACAGGAAAGAATTATTAAATGAATTCCAAAAAGGTTTTTTTTTTGTTAAAGAACGTTAAAAGATTATTCTTAAAATGAAATGGTCAGCATTTGATGGTGGCTTGAGAGAAAAGTATGTGTCTCTTCGTCTTTTGACTTGCGGTAGTAAGTTTTGAGTAAAATTTTACATTATTTGTAGTTTTAAAGGTCGAGCAGATCGTTGAACTTAAATGATGTGCCAAGAGAAAATTCTTGGCTGTATGAGATAGGTAGGTCATTTTCCTGAAATTACTTCCTTCCTTAAACTATTACAGCAATTATATAGGCAGTATGTCGTTTATCTTGAATTATACATATGTTTTGTAATGACTGAGTTTATTTAAAATATGGTAATAATAAGAACATTTGGCCCTTTTCCTGTTCCAAAGTCATTAAATTCAGAGTTTTCTTCATACTAATTTGCTTTTAAAATTATTATTCAACTGTATAACTCAATTTTGCGTAACATTTGTTAAAATGTCGTCCACAAGGCATTAAAACCTTTTGAATGTAGATCTGTAGAATTTTATTACGTTATCTCGAATTTATCAATAATTTTATTTCAATCAAGCCGTTAATAATGTGGTTAAATTGAATGTCACCGAAGTATATCTCTAAAGAGATTAGTATCTGGTTTACAACCAAAGGAACCGATTCACCTTGACTTCTGTTTATATAAATAAATTATAACGACATCGCAATTATGTTTCAGGGTAACGGACAATGAAGTTATAGCATGATTATGGGTGTATTCCCAAACTTTTCGTGTTGTAATGAGAAGGGGAGTTTATAAGAAAATGAAGATGCGAAGGGAATTGAGATAACTCATCAGATAAAACGCAATAAAAAATAAAATAGTATGTCTCAACGCCGGTATTCTGTAACATTATTACCATAATCCAGACAATCTCTAAAACTGCTGCTGCCGCTATAAAAATAACAAATTATAAGAGCATTATAAAATTAGTCACCTATAATTTAAAGTAACTCATATTAAAATTGATGTACATAGGCTGTAAGAGATTTTACATCATTACAAATGTAACATATTCTGGACATAGTGTTACAATAATGAAACATTAAGGGCCACAATCGGGAGCCTGATAAGGAAATTGTGCAATATGTCCGCTCTCGTATTACTTCCTTGTGGAAGTTCCGGATGCCTGATAGTCGACTTAAGCTAAAATTAGAGACAGCTCAATTGAGCAATCCGCGGTTTGTCGAGAATTTAATAGTTTATAGCCGGGCTGTGTTATATAAGTGTAAAATAACATCGAGTTAATGGAATAAATGTGATGGAAATGAAATTACATGATTTAATTATCCCATATAGTTAAATTGAAATTTTTGATATTCAAGAAAAAAAAAAAACAATGTTTATAACTATACCTAACTATAATTTGATTAATACAACCATTAATCATATTACAAAAATATCGACAGATGGAGTCGACAAGCCTGCCATGGATATTTTTTAAAAATTGGAACAAAGAAGTTACATACTGAGATACACAAATCTATCAACTCAGAAATTAAAAAAAAAAAAAAATTACAGCGGTAATTTTTTATCATAATTTTGTGCCATATGCACAACGTTATACAACGAAACTTTTAATCGCCACTTCTAATTATCAATCTTTTGTAATGTCATAGCATCTTTATAATTTTTACCCGCTTAGAGGATTTGAGCAGACTGTTGCTAATATTAGACGGGACAAAAAAAACGAGTCGACGTCGGGTTGCGGCCCTTCTGCTACGGTCCCTCGTCCCGGCGGCGTGTCGTGCTTCCGACCCGAGCCCCTCGCAACTATAATATAACCTATAGGATCGTCCGTCAGTACGCCGCGCGCCGTCGAGCGAGGTGCTCGTAAATTGTGTCTGTATTACGGACAATTGTCTCGCAACTTAAACATACAAGTGCATACTGATTCATATCTCGTATATTTTCGGAAAGTGCCCACTATTTATACCGTGCAACGGAGCGATAGTTCGCATCCTGGCTTACGCTTCTCGCAAATGCGGGCTTGGGACATCTGTGAAGAGAAAAATAAATATAGCGATCCGGTGAGTTTATTATTCATTGGATGTTCATATAATCTTTTATAATTTTAAACTGTGCGATACGTTTTACGCGCAGGACGCAGGATGCTGTGGACTCCTATCGATGTTTGGAGAACAATAAACGTTTATTCGTGTTGCTTTTTTACCTGTTTGTCCAATGTCTGCTGTCCTTAAATCAGTGACACTGTCAACGAAACGTTTAAGAACAGCAGCTATCTGCCGTTTTAGAAATATCAGAATAGCTGCAATCAAATATAACAGGTTATGTTGTACGGCTGATACTTTCAATTGTAGCTTTTTGATTTTACGAAACAGTTGAATGCAGTCAAATGCAGTAAACTATCAAATTGACATTCAGCGTAGCAAGTAAATAAAAAAACATCAGTTTTCAACATAATCTTCCAAGTAATTACAAATCTTGGTTTGCTTTTATGCATATTACGGCTGTAGTGTTCATTTTACACCAATCTCGGTTGGTAGTTGCGTCAAAGTGTGCGTCAGACGTGTAAAAACTCATTAATTTAATGTAAACTAAAATACCAAATAAGTGTTTCACGTTTTAGAGCTTTGTTTACGAAATATTATAATTTATCGTTCATTAATGTAAACAGTTAAAAGTTTCACATATTGTGTAAACAATAACATACTGGAACCTTACTACATGCCCTTAAATAGTATAACTCGATATTTCGTTACTGAGTTGGCATTTTAGATTGATGAAACTGCGTAATTTATCTTTGTGAGACATCTAAAAGACCATCTATAATGGTTGACCTGACACGTTTGCTTTACAATGCTTGCGAAATGCTCGCATGAATCCGACTTCAGCTTACTTATCAAAGCGAAGCTCTTGCGACTTTTAATCCAATATATAGAGACAGCCAATGGTACTTCTCTGTTTTTTGGTAAACTTTAAAAACTCAAAATCTGACCTAAATGTGTATGCCATCATGCTCTGGGCTGTGCTATATGCTAAAACCGGAAAACAGTGACTTGATTGGTTTAATTATTGACAAATAAAAAGTTGTTAATATAATGTGGAAGTTATGATGCAGGCTGCAAAAAAATGGAAAAAAATTGATGACGAAAATATGATACGAAAAGTCCTTAATATTATGATAATTATTAAAAATAACCCTTGTAAAGATTAATTAAAAATTTTGTAATGCTATTTAGATAATAGAATATAATTATATGTATATTTATATTTTTTTTTAATATTTGACAGGACAATTGAGAGGTTTAAATTATAATTCGTATATAATAATAATTATTATTATGTAATCATGATGTAAATAAAGGGAATTTATTAAAAATGCTGCGGATGTTAATTTCCAAATACATTTATTTACAAACAGCGAAAATAGCTTGAAAGAGGCTTCTGAAAGATTTTTTGAAAATTTGTAGTTTTTTTTTAATAAGAGTTCGTAAGCCGATTATGATACCAATACAGCAATATTCCTTTCTCTCGTACGCCATGATACACAAAAAATGTGTCGTTGGCTTAAAAGAGTTACAAATTTATTTTGCCTGAAACAACTTTTCGACATATTGGCCTTTAGAATCAATGATAGGCGATTAGCCATAACCATGTTGGTGGTCGCGTCAATTACGCTTTTATGTCGTAAATATTTCAACCCGGGCTATCTAACGATTCAATGATTTAGATATGTGCCTATAGTTATAAATTTAAAAATTAAAATCGCAGTCAAAGCTGGGTATGCCTGGGTATAAGCTGGGCTGGTACGGTATTACATATCGTTGCACTGTCTCTGTTGTTTTAATTGACTTGAATTGCCTAGTAATGCATAAAGGTAATCATCTATACATATAATAAAATGTGTATATACTACCGCAAGAACTAGATGAATTGCAAAACTTTGCGCTCCCTAATGGAGGATAAAGATAGGGATGGAAATAAGAGGAGAGGATTAGTAGATCATTGGGGCATCAGTGACTCACTCATCAGAGAAAATGTCGAAGTGTGAAAATTTCTTGCGTCGGTATACTAGCAGGTCATAGTACTTCAACCGACTAGCCTATTACTTAAATCATTAATTTGGGGACTGCGGCATCGAATCTTTCGTATTTACTCGCCAACGTACATAACAGTGGTAAAGTCGGTAAAAACATCATCTGTTTCACGTATTGCCCGCTCGACCGGTGAAGTACCACAACCTCACAGAAGACAGGCGTGAAGTAGAATTGTTCTGAATTGTCTGACGAGTGAGGTGCCCGAGGCCCAATTCCAGTCCTCTTCCCTTTCCCACCCTTTTCTTATAAAAAGGAAAGTATGTGAAGGGGAAGTGGATTTGACGGTGGGGGGATGGATAGAAAAATGAAATATAATTTTGTGTTTATCCCATCCTCTGTCTATTAAAGTTAGGCAACGATTCTGCAACTCATTAGTTTGTTACAGTTGCCTATGGGTAGCGGTCACTTAACATCATGTGAACTGCTTGCTCGTTTGCCACCTTCTTCCATTATCACCTTGCTATGTTCCCGTTTTATTTGGGAGTCCTTTTCTCAAGTGTCAAGTCTTTCTATCAGACGTCATTTCAGTAGTCTCCCCTTTCTTAATCCTGTCATATCGCTACCCTTAGGAAACTCCCTACCTACTCTTACAGATTCACATCTAAAACTTTTAATATATCCTTATAACACGCCTTTACCATGCTAACTTTTTGCTCCTTAATATATGTCATAGTCCAATGTATCTGTAATTCCCCTAAAAATGTTCACTTCGTATGCTTAATGCTTTTACATATTATGCATATATCAGTTAGTGTAACGTATGTCCTTCGCGTCGAATCGCGCCCCCTACGTTGTACTTTTAGATCAATAGACTCACGTACTCCATGAACCAGACGGCTTCTAAACACAACTATAGACTGTAGCTATTCCGACTGCCAATTAAATTGTCTGTACTACTTTTAGTCTTATTTTTTTCCAACGATGGGCGGTCATTACGATTATAGTGCTCAGGGATATACGTAATAGGCAATTCGTTACCGGCTTTGTTCAAATACAGTTTAATATTGCATAACAATTGTCAAAACATAAAATACTCTTTGTGTCTCTTCAATTACATATATTTCGCTGAAACTATGGAATCTTAAGATTAAAAGTTACCAACATGTAATGTACTGTTGGATTTTATAGTAACTAAATCATTATCTAACTATGAGCAGTTTTTAAAAATATGAACTTAGATACTATAATTGTTTAAATTCCTACAGTCGATGCGTTTTATCGAGCAATTTCAACATCTTTGTTTTAATCGTCCGTTGGTTACAACATCAACTATTACATAGGAATCTAGACATTATGTAATTACATACATAAAAACAGTTTGTACTGAAGTATCGTATAATCAAAAGCATGAAGCGAGTAACTAGAATGCTTGTTTTAGTACGAGACTATGTTACGGACATTATACATTGGTGAGAGTGTTATTGTTACTAACCATAACAATTCGATTGTTTTATCATTTTCAATGATACGATATACGAGTACTATAAGAAACGTAGAATTTAAATCTCTCAATTTCTTTCATTTTTCTATGATTCTGATAATACACCTGATTTGTAGATAAATCTGAATTGGCGCGTTAACTTGTGACAAAATAAAGGGATGACAACATGACTACATGTTGTTATCCTTATTAACTCAATCGAGCTAAACTAGTGGATATTATCGATAACTTGTGACAGATATAAAGTAATGTTGTGATCCTTATTGAGCTAATCGAGCTAAACAATAATGAATATTATATAAGATCCCTTGTCTTCCTTCGATGGGAAAGAAAAAGGAAAAAATAGGTTGAGCAGGCTTAAGATGCCTGCATGCATGAGGCTAATGGATGGAGCTCAAAGATGCGACGCAAGATCGCAACATATTTCATCAAATGACCGCCCAACTTCTTTAGAAGTTGGCACCCTATGATGATGACTAATTCAATGAAACTGTCTCTGATTGATTGTGAACTTTGTGAAAATTGTAAAATTAAAACATATGACAATTCAACGTGTGATTTCTCTAAAGTGTATAACTTTCCAACCGTCTAATTGTGACCAAATATTTCACTAGCGTCATTATCTCAATGTTATAGATAAGATGAAGATTAAGTGCTTTACGTTGGATATCATATTTAGTTTAAAAGTAATATGTTTTAAAATACCGACCGACTGTGAACTTGGACAGTTTATTAACGAACTATGGATAATATTATAAAATGTCAGAAAATTGTGAAAAGCATCTAAGATATTGTTTTAATAAGTAACTATCACGGTCAATCTAACAAATTTAATAACTGAACCAAAACATGACTTACAATTTGACTTCTAAATTTTATAAAGTACGTGTGCCCTTTTATATGTCCGATTATAAACTGATGAAGTTCACAATCGGTCAATAATTTGAAATGACAGTATCTCCGTTATATGTTTTAGTGAGGGAGATGTTTATTTAACATTTCTTTAACATCCCTGCACCTCGTTCTTTGACTCATAAGGTAAATAAGGAACCGTTACAGGATCAGGCCGTTATCCAGGTCGGACCGACGGAGGCCATGTGTCACTGGCCATTGCAAAAAATGTCGATTGCATGTCCGCGACTCCAGATTTCAAATACATTATTAATTCTATATACATTCAATGTTAGTTTTAGTTAGCTTTTATGGTTGGCTCGAAGAAAAAGTTGATTTGCGATGTTAAAGAAGTTAAATAACGTCTTTACTTTGAAATTAATTTATCGCGTTTATTTTAACATTTATGTTCTCGACGTTTATAGTACTTTTTCACAAGACCACACGAAGGTGGTAATAAGCCATCGTTTCATTTAAAATTAGGATATTCTTTTAATTCCAATAGCCTTTACAAATCATTCTTGACACAAAGCGTATGCAATAGTGTAAACGATGTAAAGTATACATTCCTATGTTTTCATAATACAACTCCTTGAATATGAAACAAAACAATTAATGTATAACGATTTCCACTCACCAAGTTAGTATTAAATCGAAAGCTCAATAGGTACACAGCGTATCGTTTATACAATTATTTACGGATGCTACGTCGCTCTCAGCGGTTTTATAAAACTTGAGAGATATTATCAGAGGACGTTAAGTTGCGAGTATGAATTATTGAATAAGTAATATGACTGAGTTAATTAATGTAAATGATCGTGAACTAGTTTTACAAGTTATCTATATACAGAACACATTTAATTCTTAGTACTTTTGTGTCTTGAGTTAAAGTTAAAATAGTAAACTTTTAGTAAATATAGTTTATGTTTTTAACGTTTTTTTTTTTTAAATAAAAACCAAAACTGATTTCAATTTTGTATGATTTTCCCTATTTTACGGATGAGAAAGCTTCATTTACAATATCAGTTACCTTGCTAATGCTGACAATAACAGCTTTTTGACAAATGTTATCTATTATTGAAATTAATATACGTGGAATCAAATTACAAAAAAAAAATCAGCTTGGAAAATAGAAAGGAACGTGTGCGAAGCCGCGGGCAACTTCTAGTTTTGTTTATAAGTCACTTGTAACTGTTACGTCTCATTACAAATCTATTAAATCCAAACAGGGCTATAAGGGCAGAGTATTAAGTCTACCAATATGTCAATTTTCGGTAAATCTTCGGAACCCAAAGTTCAGTGACATTCAAAATTAAATGGGAACCATTCTCACGCGAATGTCTCATGTCCAACAAAAGAAAAAAAAAAACGAAATCGTTTCAAAAATGACGGAAGATCTGCGATAACAAACATAAAATAAATACATCCGAATTGAGAACCTCCTCCTTTTTTAAGTATATATATATATATATATTTCTACTTCTAGTCTATTCGAGGATACTTACCGTTGTCCGATTTCTATGGTCATTGATTAGAACATTCGGTGTATTTATCAACTTTATGTCATTTTACACTACACTCTCGTTTTCTATCTAGTAAACTAAGCAGAGGAATGATTTAAGATTAGTCTTCTTACCGTTCACTTCATTTATTTCTAATATATTTATATGATGTTAAAAGCTTTTCAACCTTTTCCCAATTCGGACCAATTACGAAATACTTTTTAAGGAAATAAAACAAATATGCTGGAACTCTTTTCACTCGACTTTCCGTACCAGTTTTCAGCTTATATTCCACTTTCCTACGTATTAAAAAGGTCCCCCTAGCTTGCTGGGAATTGCAAATAAACTTTTTCAAACTTAATCAATGCTAATCGTAAGTGCCCTTTACGTGTACCATAAAATTTTAATGTAAGCCCCGTGCTTCGATTAACACGTGCCTTGATTTAATTAATTTTTAAAGCAGTTTTACCTTTACATAT
The DNA here is from genome assembly GCA_018246295.1 of Papilio alexanor hazarajatica. Taxonomy (NCBI): domain Eukaryota; kingdom Metazoa; phylum Arthropoda; class Insecta; order Lepidoptera; family Papilionidae; genus Papilio; species Papilio alexanor. The sequence goes on from DWLR01002024.1 coordinate 15,046, forward strand.
TCATTCATTCATTTCAAAAATCAACCATTTCATACCTCTCTCCTTCACAAGCACAAAGATTTTAGTAAAATAATTTTTATTAGATGACTTTTTGATGTAGGAAACAAAAAGGTTTAAAAGGTTATATAGATTTTTATTTGTCTAGCGTCAGGTTATAAAATTATTAGAATCAATTTAGTCAGGTATAATAAACAAAATGTCAATATCAACCAACACATTAATATTGCGATAGAAAGATAAAAACGTGGGTTAAATATGTACATTACATTTTTTTTAAATGCTGCCAATATTCGAAATTAAAAAATTGTTCAGTCGAATATAATTTAAACGTAGAACCAATTGCGTAATCGGGCATAGTTAACCGAATAGTTCCTCTCAAATCTTTGGTTCATCTGTTTCAAAGATACGTTCCTTCGATAAGTTCTGAAAAGCTAGCAAGTTAACAAATCTAGCGACTATTTTTGATTTTGTAATTTAAAAAGCTTGTCATTGTGTCTGTTTATATTGTTAGATTTTCAATTTTCGGAGACTAAGATGAAAGAAAGAAATGCATTAAGGAAATGTTTTTGAGTTTTGAGGATACAAATGTTGTAAATTTTACTAAACAGGTTGCTCACATACAGATGGTGTGCGTCATCGAAGTTCATATTAGCGCGTAATTGTGTATAAATAAATTATTTTTAATAAAACGAGATAGAAGTCGGTTAGCGGATATATGTAAATGTATCAATTGTTAGATATATTTAAATTAATAAAGTCCTATTACTATAGGACTTTTATTACACAACTTTAATGTTTAATTAGTTTTTAATGGATTGTAAGAACTATGCAGAAGCGAGTGCAAGAAATGTCTAATCTATTTTATTGGTTGCAATAAAATGCTTGTCATTATAATAAAACACTGCATTATAGAGCATTAACTAAATCGATGTTTATCAGTTTGTTAGCCAACCAGCCGTAGTGGAGCAGTAGAACTGTACTCCCTTTATCGTGAATTTTATGTCACCGACCGTTTAGGAACTTCGTCATTTTATTGACAGATTATCGGTGAGTCGTTTAGTTCAAGATCTACGACATTTTATAATATGCCTAGTTCGATTATAGACTGATGAAGTTCACGGTCGGTCGGTAATTTATACATATGTACATATATATTAACGGTGTATATAGAAAACACATACTGCAGAAAGTATACATGATATATACATACATATATTATAATAATACGGTTAGAGTCATTTAAAAAGGATAACGTTTACTATAGGTACACTATCTATGAAATAGAGACCTTTTTGTAGTACACATACAACGTTAACAGATCACTCTCTCGATCCAGAATAAAACACGCTCCAGACGCATAGTTATTGCACATTACTAGGGGTGATCCAAAAGTAATGATAATCGGTTACTTCAGGTCCGCATAAAAATCCAAAAAAAATATTTTTTGC
>DWLR01002025.1:0-16488 GCA_018246295.1 Papilio alexanor hazarajatica
ATGTAAAGACCACCGGAGGACGGGCAGCAGCGTCCTTTTCTTATTACGGTGGAACATACTGCGATCGCCAAACCGCCTGCCAAGCGTGAGGATTATGGCACATTCCCCCCAATGATGCATCAATGGGGGAGGCCTATATCCAGCAGTGGACGATCATAGGCTGAGGTGGTGGTGGTGGTGTGTATTGAGAGTATTCACCGAATATAATCCCTTGTTGGTGGGAAAGGCCACAGAATGTTTCGCAAGAGCAAGTCATAATTGTCGTTTTATTCACACGAATGACTTTTAATTATGTTTGTATTGACAAAGAGCTAGATTCGTCATCATTTGCGGCAGTTAACATGAATAGGGTCACGATAAAATATCCGAGGACAAATCTCCTCTTCATCGTCTGTTTCAGAGGTCTGTAAACCTTGGACAATATTTCGTCACTAAATTCCATGTCTCCACAAAATTTGAATTCCTTATCTACACTTTTAAGCTTTTTAGTTTCACTTATTTTACGATGAACAAACCTTCGCGGAAATATATACAAGGTAAAAGCTTACAATTTTTTTTTTAACTTTTTGTTCAACAAAATAGAGCTTGTGTGAATTCCCTTAGCAAATTGATTACTCTGTGAAGAGCTAAGTCCTGCACTCAAGATAACGCAACATACAGCGCGGGCTTTTCACAAGCTTTTACCTGATAATAATTATCGAGTAGTGATACCTGATGCTGATTTTGGAGCCACTGCAAGATTAATTCCAACACGTTAGTACCTATATGATATGACAAAAGTGATAATGGCACGCCTGAGACACGACCTTATTCGCATTTGCAGAAGTAACATGACAGTGATCATGTATGGATATCAACACTTTTCTTGTTGATACTAGCACCAAAACGAACGAGGAGATCAGTAGATTGTAGTAGCTTATGTCTATTTCGTCTTGAAATGTGGTAAAAAGAAAAAGTTTCTTTTCTTACAAAAAACTGGCAACACAGCTCTAATTCTTATGGTTATGGCATGCTCGTGTTGGTAAGGGAATAAACCTTCAAACTACGTAGCGTTATGGGGGCATTGAACAAAGATTTTGTTTTAATTTGTTGTTGGACAGTTTACATATATATTCACAGGTAGTGAATATAAGTTGCCCAAGGGAAGAGGTATGAAGCCACTGAGAGGACTCTGTTACAAATCTATTTGTGAAAATATGTCTACATAAAAATATTCAACAAAAGTTCTTATTGTATGTATTTTTTAATGAAAAATTGTTTTTAAAGTATTTTTTTCTGTAATTGTTGGGGACAGTAAATTTTAAAATGTTGTTTAAATTAATTATTTTAAACACCTTTCGATGAGATTGGCGCTGTTTCTAAAAGCAAAAATACTATTGACTTGAAATACGTTTTTTGAGTATAAAAGAATATTCTATTACATATTCGTATATTTATTATATTGTGTGCTATAAAATATGATTTTATTAGGTTATATTATTGTAATATCTCATTGAAAATATACTTTTACGAGCAACTATAATCCGCCTAGGTTCTATCGATCTGCGGGGCGTGCCGCCGCCCATAGGCGTCATACGCCCCACCAAAATGGACGACGTTGGGCGGAATGGGGGATTACACCCCGTAGGGATGAGTACAGGGTGACATTGTTGAGAGCAAATGCGGCTGTCGCTGATAATATTCTGAAATATGATAAGTTTCAAATTATTTGCAGTGTCGCAGCTTGAGAATTTCGCAATTTGGTCTATTAAATTGAATCAAGCTTGTATTAAATTTTCCAGAATGTTTGTGGTTTGGAAATAATCTAGTGATATATTTTTCATTAAATTAATTATTTTTATCTTACTGTATTATATTATCTTTTTATCTTCTTAATTTTGGAAGTTTTTATTGATGTACATTTAGACGTTCGCTACGTACCACATACATACAAAGTACGTACAACATTTGCTACGTACCACAATAATAATGTGTCAATATTTTCAGGTTTAAAAACTGAATGGTAAACAATTCAACCACCTCTAAATTATGTTTTGACATTTATTGCATTTTCCGTGGACAGTCATACTATGACAGTTTTAGTTAATTAAAAAAAATACAGATTTTTAAAAATAAATCAGCAAGGACTTTTCGTATGTGATGTAGAATTTGTCTTGACCATGCTAAGACATAGTAATATATTAAAAATTAGGTAAATAGATTTATTTTCTGCCTTCGCATACGTGGGCGAAGTCTGCGTGGGCGGGCGTCGACTGTTGCGTGGGCGAGACACATTACGATTATGAATTCACTGCCTGTGTTCCCTATTAAGCGTAGGCTTTTAAATATATTTTAAGTGTACGATCTGAATACAATTATAGTTTATATCCGCACGGAAATACGGTGTCAAATGTATCAATAAAAATTTTAAAAAAGTTTTGTTAATCTTTATTTACTTCGTATGATGATTAGAATGCTAATAATCTCTTTTGTGTTATTTTAACGCTAATATGGCTTTAGGGTATCTCCATATAAAATATTATAGGCTATCTTTTGAAACTCGCTTAATGTGAACAATCTTTAAGTCTTAGTTTACCTGATTTTTTCTTATAAAAATACTAGTAGAAATATACTTCGCTTTGTCAAGTTTAATTAAATCTCTACGTTCGTCTTCGCGATATTATTGATTATCAAGATAGACAAATGCCTAAAAATTCATGTTTAAATATTGGACCCTTGACTCCAATTATTTATTCAATTTTCTATAGTAAAGGTGTCACAATTCCACCAATCTATATTTTCTAGCTATTGCCCGCGACTTCGTCCCCGTGGAAATCAATAAAAACTGTGAACTAATTTCGATATATCTAGCCGTTGTTGAGTTACCTAGTAACAAACATCTGTCTAAACATTTGCATTTATAATATTATCAAGATTTAATAAGTCCCCATAAAAGAATATACAACTTTTGAATGGATTAAGTGATTTTCATGTAATTTACAGTTTTGTTATTTAAACGTTGTACCTTTTTATTTGACTTGGGTATATTTATATAAAATAAATAAAAAAATAAAATATTCGATTGTTTACTCCCACTTTCTTCCCCCACATCCCTTTGCATCGGGATATATATATATATATATCAGCTCTATCGATGCAGAATGAGTTTTTGAAGCGTACACATACCAACATAACATTTTTATATATTCTAGGTCTCTAGGACATTATTAACACACGGCCATCTGATCCTATAATAAGCAGAGCTTGTGCTATGGAAACCAGATAACTAATATACTACGTATATTAATACTTTTCTTTTGTTAATATATACTTTTATAAATAATTACACTCAGACACAAGACAAACAGACTTGTTCGTGCACACAAATGTTTGTCCTGGGTGGGAATCGAACCCACGAGCTGCGGCGTGAGAGGCAAGTATTTTACCACTGTGCCAACCGGTCAGTCGGTAGAAATGGACATAATAAAATTGAAGATTTTCTTTGTTTGAACCTGCTAATCTTATTACCTACATACTGCTACATGGCATTGCGTGGCGGGTGAAACCGCGGAGCAATCTTAGTAAACATAAAGCATACAGAACGAAAATTTATCAGTGGAATTTCTCACAAAATAGACCAACGACACTTAATATCCTAAATTATTTTATTAGTTGCTATTTATATTAGATCGTCAATAAAAAACCCTAATTTTTCTCCCCATTTAAAAAGAGAGTAGTAGGAAATGTTAATTCATTAAGGCAAAACAATTAGATAGGTGCTGCTTAAGATTTACTTAATTTTTATTGCAATCATTATATAGTTTAAGCAACAAAAGTTACTAACCTTTTTTTTATAAATAAACTGGCATTATCAATGAGACGTTCTGTTGAATATTAGTTAGTTTGTATACTAAAAATACATTAATTTGTAATAAGATAAAACTGGCGCTACATGGAGATCTATATACCGAACCATAAATGCATTAAAGCCTAGAGTGTGAGGGAGGGGGTGACCTGTTTCCTGCGTATTGACCAGCCCCCCGCCGGCCTGAATTCAGCCCCGTTCACCTTACGACCTTTGCAGAGCGCGTGCGCTGAGCACAGCCCCTGAAAGCCTTCGGAGTACTTTCAGTCTAGCTCCAAACCTGCCACAGACGAGGCAGCAGCTTCCAAAGCTGTAAAATACCTTTAAACCCCCTAAAAATCCTTTCATATATGTTAAACATATACGAAAAGTCCATAACTCGCGAACCTAGTTCGTTTTCAACTTGTTTTGCCAACGATCCCTTCTCCCACATAGTTATCCGCTTCTCCACTAAAAATATATCTTACAAGTAGTGGTTATATAACAAAATTAACTCATAGTTTCCATTTAATAAAATTTAAACTATATTAAGCGACAGTTCTACTAAGGTTTGTATATATGTATTTATATTTTTGGTGTATATGTAGATGTTATTAGATTTAGAATTATGCTATTAATATTCATACCTACATATATTCATTCTATAAAACTTATATAGATATTTTATGTATACAATTTACGTATATGTCTATGTTTGACCTAAATGTATGGATTTATTGGCACATGCGCCGTACATCCGCGCTCAAAATTTATTCTTATTTTTTATATTAAGATATAATAAATATATCTAACATCATTATATTCCTCAAGAATAATCTTGTCAGAATAATAAATCTTAAAATATTAATAAAATAAAGTAAACTTAATTACAGCCGTTCGAAAATAACGTCACTGACAAGTAAAGTATAATTTAAATTAACATTTTTTTTCTGTTTACAGACTAGAAATATCAAAACTAGAAGTTAGCCAAAATGTCAAAGCTAACTTTGGACGGCTTTTTTTCGTACTGCAAGCAAATAGCTGAACATATCCAGTTGGTTCGTTCACAAATCCATTATAGCCGCCATTTTTAGACGCCATCTTGGCAGCCATTTTGATTTCTCGCTTCACGCTTCTTTGTTCGTTCTGCATGATCGCTTAATTCTGCTGAATACTCAGTGCTATAGATGAAATTTTATACAATTGATTCCGATTTTTTAAACTACTATATTTTATATATTCGTAAAAATCCTAAACCTTTTGCAATCCTTAGAGATATTTTATATGACATCATAATTAGCTTAATTAACGCGAAAAGAAAGAGAACTAGTACTTCTACTAGTATTAGTACTAGGATTCATTGATTTTGCTTTAATATTACAATAATAATTATGAAACACCAACATAATGTATGTTTTTTTTATCTATTTACATAGGAAGGTAATTAAGTTTATAAGCTAAATATTCAAACTAAATGAAAATGACTTAGTACCAAAAAAAATAAAAAATTAGACGCTTGGAATACTTTTTCCCGTCAGAAAAATTTTGATTTAAAAAGAAATAACCTTTTGAGGTGGTCAGAGATAAAGTGTAGATGATTATACTTGTCTGAAAGAAATTTTCACTACAGTCTTCTTTACGCCAACATGGCAGATGGAGTGCGAGCAAATTAATTTCAAAACGAAAACGCCATTTAAGATTTATCCATGGCAACATCCCCATTTGTAGGCGAAGTAACCACTTCATTTAGAATTAACCACTTTATTTGGAAGCAATTACATTAATTGAACATTATTAAATATTCTAGCATCTGGTGATAATGATGTCAAAAGCATCATCATCACGAAGTCATTAAGGTCTAGAAACTTGACCCTTCTTTTGGCATTTGATTTCTACTAAATTTGAAAAGCTATTTATTAATAGTGTTGCTGTTCTCGACTAATTGTTGAACTTTGTAAAACATTATTGGCAGTATACCTTATGAACTTATGCTTTATTTAATTTCATTATTTTAGAGTTTTTAATTATAATTATATTATTGTGTACAGGGCGAGAGAATGGCGTCATTGTCCGGTCAGAGCACGCCCAAGCTGACATCAGCGGTCGGCAACCTGTACTACGACTGTAAGTGTCAAGAATACTTCTAATTAGCTCTAATGCACCAAATACCAAGATCAAGAATTAGAATCAAGTTAATATTTATAATTTTAGGAACTATAATGAGAATATGTGACAAGATTGTGTCAGCAGAATTGGTAGGATGGTAGCACATACCATATTCAGTTAGAAGTTTGATAACTGATCAGGAATATTATTCCTTGAAAGTTACAATAACTTCCTTGACAGTTACAATTTAGAGAGTATACATATGATAGAGTAACAGCAGCGGTAAGCTTAGACAGTAACTTTTAGATTACGTCTTAATATTTTAATAGTACACACAATATAAAATTGTCTGAATGTTGATAACTTACCCATGTCTTAAGATTTGAAACCAAACATTCAATCAATGAGCCATCTCGTTTTTATATGTTCTTCTATGTACATATAATAAAATCGTAAGTGATCGGTGTCTGTACATGGAAAATAAATTAGCAAAACTATTCCGGGGGTATTTACCAACGCTATAGAACTCAAAACAACGATTTTCAAAATTTTTGTCTGTTTGTATGTCTGTTACATTGTTCGCGCTAATCTCAGAAACGGCTTAACCGATTTGGATGCGGTTTTCACCAATGTGTAGTAATTAGCTTCAATCGTTAGAATAAGTTTTTATTTCATCTAAATCGCTGCATAAATAAAAAAGTTATATCAATTTAAAGTGTTACGTTAAACATTTCTACTGAAAAAATGCTATAAAATGACTATATAGTTGATTCGTATGAAACTTTAGTTATATATGATATTATTTAAAACGACGATGGTTCAAAGATAATACAAAGCTAAAAATAGACATTTGGAGATTGCCAATGTAACTTGACTTTAGATCTACGAGAAAGTTTTTACCGGTTTTTCTGACAGATGCCGCTAGCCGTCAGTATGGAATAAAATAAGTTGGCATATATATCATTTTATTCTACTGTCATTAACCTTCAAAAACTACTCATTTACATTCTGACTAAATAATAGTGTAATAGTGTTGTAGCTCTGTGAGTATGTCAAATTTTGTACCTGACAAAGAACATTTGCAGCATGCATTGCTTTTCTTATTTCATCAAAAGAAAAAGGCCACTGAAAGTCATCGTTTGCTGATAGAAACTTACGGCGAGCATGCTCCAAGCATAAAAACGTGTGAGACGTGGTTTCGAAAATTTATTCAAAAATAATTAGCAGGACGGTTAAATGTGGCACAAGAAACGAATAGCGACCGCTTACGAGCAATGGGAATGATTTTAAAACTAGGAAGATGGGTGCCACATGAACTGAATGATAGGCAAATGGAAAATCGAAAAACTTTTTGTGAAAGGCTGCTTCAATGGTACGAAAGAAAGTAATTTTTGCATCGGATTGTGACGGGTGATGAAAAATTGATTTTTTCAAAAATCCTAAACGTAAAAAATTGTGGTTATCGCCTGGCCAACCTGGCCCATCAACTCCAAGGCCGGATCGTTTCGGAAAGAAGACAATGCTCTGTGTTTGGTGGGACCAGGGTGGTGTGGTGTACTACGAACTTCTAAAACCTGGTGAAAGAGTGAATATTGATCGCGACAAACAACAAATAATCAATTTGAATTATGTATTGATTGAAAAACGTCCAGAATGGGCCCGAAGACACGGTAACGTAAATCACGTTGCATGTGTTGCATGATAATGCACCATCATACAAAGCAAAACCGGTGAAAGACGTATTAAAATCGCTTGGATAGGACGTATTATTACACCCGCCATACTCACCGGACCTGTGTCCGATTATCACCTTTTCGCATCAATGGGACTGTGCGTAAAAAAAGGGGGTTAAGTTAGTTAGAGAAGTTAAAAGTTGGGTAAGGGGTATATACATCATTAAACTTTGTTCATATATTCTTTAAGGTACTGGGAAGGATATAAGATAGTATTTATTACAAAAATCAAATTACGGAAGGTAAAAAATATCATTATATTATAAATGCGAATATTTGGATGGACGTTTGTCACCACGTAACTCCAGACCATCTGAACAGATTTGGACGAAATTTGGCACAGAGATAGATTATAGTCTGGAATATCACTTAGGCTTTTATCCTGGAAAAATTTACGGTTTCCGCGGAACGTTTTTCACGCAGATATTTGTATATGTTTCCATACAGATACATCAATATTGAATTCCACGCGGACGAAGTCGCGAGCAACTTCTAGTTATATCATAAATGCGAATGTTTGGCACCACGTAACTCCACACCATCTGAACAGATCTGGACGAAATTTGGCACAGAGATAGATTATAGTCTGGAACATCACTTAGATACATCAATATTGAATTCCACGCGGACGAAGTCACGGGCAACGGCTAGTGATAAATAAAACGTAAAAACATTCCGTTTTCATTTTTCTATGCAATTAACAGTAACAGCGTGTAAGGAGGAAAACACAATATTAAATGATTAAATATCTAAACTACTCCAATAAATCCAGGGGTTTTTCTATTAAAAAAAAAATCTGTGTAATATTTAGGAGTATTATATTGCAAACCACCCCAATGATTGCGACATTACACGCCCGCGCGCGTCATTTCCTGCCGCCAACGGAACGCCATACAGGAAGAGAGATAAGCGGAATGCGTATCTGACTGTAATTTAACACTTTACGGCAGAAGTGTATTTACGAATAAATATGTTGTATTAGTGGACGTAATGTTGTAGCTTTTTCCATGGGAAAAGCCACAACATTATGTCCTGTGTTAAAACATTATGTATGTGTATTTCCTGTCCATGGACAGGCAGAGGATGCAGTAATTGCAAAAGCTAATAAATGTCTATGGCCATAAATATTGCACATCGACCTTTGGAACGAGATTTCGACCTATCGATTATCTGTTCCACACTACTTGTGATTTTCTGTGCTTTGTGCGACTATATATGAGGTATTAGGCATTGAGAAAAATTGTTGGGACAAAAAATTATCTCTCCAAAGACTGTTTACATAGAAAATGAGGAATTGAGAAAGTTTTTCGTTCTTTTTAGATTTCTGAAATATGATTTTTTCAACACTTAATGTCGTATTGTGTTTTTACTACATTTATTTCAAAAATTAGAAATTATTAGAACTCACAGGCCTCCAACAATTTCGGAGATTCCCATTTAGCTAACACGCCCGTCTTAAAAATATTTTATCTTATCGGTGCTAATTTATTCTTTCATATGAAGCTATCAATCAAATGAATAGAATGCATTAATCAAGTTGTTGTTGGAATTACCATGCGGTTCGACTTCTATCGCTTGTTTTCATTCGCAAGAATAATTAATAGCGATTCGGTGACAGTTTTAAGTGCTGCAGCGGAGCGAGTGGTGATTAATCACTTTACTTTTTAGACCCGTAATGTGACGTGTTTCGTGACCGTTGTAATTTAGCACAAAAGTCAAATTTAAATGTTATACACCATAGAAGTAATCGCATAGTTCCTACGGGGTTTAAAGTGAGACAGGAAGTTAAATCCCTATTAATATTATAAATGCGAAAGTAGCTCTGTCTGTTTCGTTTTCACGCAAAAATAACTGAACCGATTTTGGTGATATTTACAAAAACAAAGTACAATAAAAAAAGGATTGAAAGGATCGAAATAAAGGATGAAAGTTTGTATAGAAATTCGTCATTTTCGAAGATAAAACCACGAAACTTTGTATTTAGGTAAAATAAACATTAGTGTTTTTGAAATTTCGACCTTTGTAGGGATGAAATAGGGGATGAAAGTTTGTATGGAAGTTTAAAAAAATTCACGTTTTCACAACCGAACTGACTGAACCAACCGTAGAACCGATTTTGATAAATTTTGGTACAAAAATAGATTAGACCTTGATAAGGACAGAGGCTGCCGGTTATTTTGAAAAAAGGCTTGATGTGGTAGTAATAGGAAATGAATGTTTGTATTAAAACCAACTATTATCGAAGATAAAACAATGTACTTTGTATTTAGGCACTTTATAAGTAGTATTTGTTTTTGTATTTTGTACATTCCTTACAGCGTTTTTAAAATTTCGACCTACATGCAATACCTGCATACAAATCTGTTTATATTTAATATACGTATATCTATCGGAAACATTTGATTGATTAGTAAAAATGCTGTCTTACAAGTCTTCCGAGTGCGGGACTCACCAAGCGCCATACACAATGAATGAACGCTGGATCAAACTCTATGTTTTGCAAAGGATGGAAAGCAAAAATTATAGTTTAGAAAATTTATTCAAATAATTTATTTGCAGTAAACGAAAGCAGTTCATATGTGTATTATTTGCAAAATAAGTATCCTAAAATATTAAATGCTGCCCACATTAACTATACTACGCGGACGAAGTCGCAGGCAAAAGTTAGTTAATTATATACATATACTGAATATTTTTAGGAGTCAATTACTGAGTCTGTATACAAAATTGCCGGGAATATAACCTGGGAGCGTCAGATAGTAAGACGCTAACTTACCATCTGGTACAGGGTTTTTGCTATTATCTAATACACAGTTATTTAAATTCAGTGTATACAATTATAAATTAAAATCTACTTTATAAACAATAATATATAAGATAACTAGGCATTTGCTGCATTTTTTTGCGTCGCGTAATTTATTTCCAGGGATTACCGCTGCCACTGCGAGTTGCCCGCTTCATAGCCCATAGACACTGATTGTTTTCTTTTATTTACGACTATAGACTAAAGAGATTGCGGTTATTTGTCTTTGGAATTAGGGGTGAATTCTCGGTTTATGATTATTTATTTTGGATTACATCAAAGCGCGAACAAAAAGCTAATATCGTAATGGTTTAGTATACTGTCTCCGAGAAATATAGTTGTAGGTTGGAATTTACGGTATTTTCCTGGCGTTCGCATTTTTACATTAACGGTCAGTTGTATTTAAATAAACACTATTTAAGGTTAAGAAAATTAGAAGTCTCTCGTATGCCCTCTACAATCAAACCCGCATCCAACTAACACTAAGCAACTAACAGTAAACAGCTTCGCATACTGAGCGATAGGGTGGGGGCCGGAATCACCCCTAACCTAAGCAATTGAGTATTAGTTTCGGGAAAGTGATCTTCCATGTTTTTTGTTAATTGATAAGTTTTTAAACTTCAAACTTTTCAGGAAAAAATAATAAGTAACCTCATGTGTAGATAGTCTATGATGGCGTATGGCTTATTATATTAAGAAATAGTTACGAATCTTAAACAGTTCAGATTTAGATTTACTCAGATCTTACTGACTAAATACTACGATATGTTTTATAGCTATACTAAATTTTACTTCGTCGTATTGGTTCACTCTCTACTAAGTATCAGACGCAATGAAGTAACAAGATTAAAAACCACAGGAGTTAAACAGACGCCAGGACCTCTTAATTCTACAAAACTTTTAGTATCATAATTAAAAGTTTCTTATATTTCTATAAACAAAATGGATAACGTCAAAACATTTTTCTTCATAGTAGTAATACGAAACAATTAGCTGTCTTTAGCGAGCCAACCCTCCAGCCGCCGGGGTCATAAATACCCCGCAGTCGGGACAACTTGATCCGTACTCTTCCGCAGTAATGACCCCGGTTTTACTCTAAATCCCTCATTTGAAAGGATCTCAATGGAATATAGTGAAACAGAGTTGCATCTTACTCGCTTTTTAATAGACGAGAACTAGAATTACGCAACTACAGTTGTGGCACGATCCTTTATTATTTTAACTTTGATAAATTGATAATTTTTATTTAAGAAAATTGACTCGTACTAAAATGTGATTTAATTATTTTGTATAAAAAGTAAACAAAGTATTAATGACTTCTTTGCCGGCTAAATCCTAGTAACTATTACAACGCGTTTTGGTTTTATTACGAATTCCATCGTAGAATTTTAAAACGGCAGATTTTTTTTATTTTCAAAGGAATTTATGCATAATAAAGTAATAAAAATTTTGTATTACCTCTTTCTACTTTGACATTCATAAATAATATGATGCTTTATCTTTAAATGTTTAATTCATTTTTTTAAATCATAATTATTCTTGATTAAATAACTTTTTTTTTGTGAAACAGTAAACTTCATTACTAAGGATTACTTAGAATATAATATAAAGAATATAATTAATATTCGCTTTCGCATTACATTTGGATAGAGGCTCACCCTCGAAATCTCTAAGACTGTATAAAAATATCCATTTCCTTCACTAAGCCTACACGAGCCGAACTCTATCAATTTTCCTTATAGGGGGATGTATCGATTCCCTTTTCAAAACAGTGGAAATAGGCAGCGGATTTTTGTATGAAACGATTAAGACATTTCATTATTTTACCCATTCATCTCATGATTTTATCATCATCACATTACTGCGCGAATATCCACCTGCTAACCATCATCTCATAAATACAATAATATCTAATATTTATTTTAGTCAAATATTATTCTACGATGCACTAAATTTGACCTTTAAATAATAGACAGATAGTTTACTCACCAATCTACCGTTTGATATATCTGACTTGAATGTTTCTATTCAAGTCACATGTTTCATGTTTGTATGAAAACACAAATTTATTTGGCTACGACTACGTACTATAACTAGGTTACGGATTATCTATTAAAATAACTAAAACATTCTCGTACAACTTTCAATTATTTGCCTTCACAATACAAAATTCCATCAACACCGTACCCAACCCTAGCGCAGCTGTGTTATTGGTTTGTGCATTGTAGTGCGCATCTAATCGCCCGGGGGATGCTTTAAGTGAAATTCCACACATTCCTCCAGTGTAGCGATGCGTCGTACACCATGTTTTTTTTTAATTTCCAGGATTTTAAAAGAGCAGTCTTACACACGACTGTATTTCATTTTCCAAATTGTACAGTTTACATAATGTTCGCAACGAAAATATGGAACTGTTTTGCAAGAGGACTGAGGGATTCAAGGCAAATATCCTTTATATCTAAGTCAATTCAAGGTCACAAGAGACAATGATCATAATTCTATTCCAATTTATGACTCTTGAGTAAAGAAAAAAAAAAACATTAGGAAGTCATTGAATTCATACAATCAATCTGAATAACTTCAATTACGAGGATGCTGTGTCCCATGGACTTAGGAACAGTCTACTTTTTAAATACAGTTTACACTTACTCATGTTTTTTAACTTATTCAGTTAATTGTTTTGATTCTAAAAAAATGACAGACAAAGTTATAAGGATTTTTGTTTTAGCAAATATTTACGAAATGCCCATCGCGATGACAATCAGCTTATGACGTCAGAAACATAAGTTCACACAAATCTTTCTCCCTATATTTAATTCGTGCCTAATCTATTTAAAAACACTCTTAAAACAAAACTGTCAAGGGCCAATGTTGAATGACACACGCGAGAGATCGGGAGTTGAGAGCAACATCTAGAATGTGACGTAACACTTGACAATTAAATATCCTTCGAACGAGGTTTGTTCAATATTTGCTCAGAAAACAGCAGTTGGAATAGCGCCTTTTTCGAAAATTATTAAAATCAATACAAATTGGTAAAAAGATTGTAAGTATTTCAGGAATTTTTGTATTTCTAATTCTTGAAATTGTTTATGCCATATGTTCTACTTAACTGTGGAAGGCATTGGGGGAGACCTATGTCCAGCAGTGGACTTTTATAGGCTGATAATGATGATGATATGTTCTATCATAGTGACCAATTCAGCCATTATACCGTCCGTGAAAACAAATAAATGCGCGAACTCTTAAACTTTAGATTATCGATTATAGATCGATCGGAAGAGTTTATGCATTAATATTATATGTAAGTTGAAAAAATCGGAACCATTTTTTTATTTATATAATTCGCTCATGAAGATGTGTAAGATTTTTCATATTTTCATGTGTCCAAATTATTGCACACAATCTGTATCATTACACACCATAGTGTAATGATACAGGGTGATAATGATGGTTATGATGTTGAAAGTTTCCATGTAGGATAAACAAAGTTATTATTCATATTCATTCATCATCTCCTGCCCTTTTCCCACTTGCGTAAGGTCGGCACAGTATGTACTACTCTTCCATATATCCTGGACTCTACTGTAGTCCATACTGCAACTGGTTTTAGCTATAGTTTTACGGCCGGCCGCCAATCCTCTTCGGGAATATACTTATATAAGATATTTAATATGACATTATGAAATAGCACAAAATGTTATTCATTTTCATTATGCATTTAAAATTCACTACATTAAATATTAATAACGAAAGAAAAGAAAGTAGTTATAATCGTACTTCAATCAATGGACGATCGGTAGTCGAAATAAATTAGTCAGTTTATCAATGTGTAAATAATTCGCAAGGGGGTAATAGGGTTCAAACATCATGGTGCATCTGACAGTCGAGATAGTGTTTAACATCTGCGGATTATGACGCCATACGCCCACAGTAGCGCTAGGGTTAAAGCTTTAGGGCAAAGCGCTTAGTAAATCGGATTATGTAAAGTGAATTTTGTTGTTTTCCGCACTAAGTACGAATTACAAATCTAAGTAAGACTTAGCAAGATAGAATAATAGTTATAATTGGTAGTTGTTTTTTATTCTAACCCTTGTAATATGTCAGTATGTGTAAAATTCTACGTTCTTAAAACATTTCTAAAGAATTTTAGTTCAAATTTATCTGTAAACATTTAGAAATGATTGCAATATCCCCTCCGTGCGTCCAAATAACAAATCAAAGACATCTGCGCAGGCACGCTCTTATTACAATGTGACGGCACACATAAAAATTGTCCGTGCAGTACGGTATCCACACTTTAAATATTTACACTTTGTACACTGTTCTTGTCTTGTTTAAATTAAAATTTATTAAATATATTAAAATAAATCATATCAGACTGTAAGGATGTATTTATAATTAGATGAGTGCGACCTGTTTTCCTATTTCTTTTAAATTTCTAGATGTATGTAATAGAACTAAACTAGTATTTCATTGTTATAACAATCATGTATTATAAACATGCTTATGAACATAACATCGAATCTGATTCTACAAATAATAATTTATGATCTCATTACTTCTGCGAAATAAAGAGTCACCCTATCGTTTCAAATTCTTGGACATAGTAGGGGTT
Source organism: Papilio alexanor hazarajatica (assembly GCA_018246295.1). Taxonomy (NCBI): domain Eukaryota; kingdom Metazoa; phylum Arthropoda; class Insecta; order Lepidoptera; family Papilionidae; genus Papilio; species Papilio alexanor. The sequence continues at coordinate 15,084 of DWLR01002025.1, forward strand.
GTTATTGAAAGCAGCGACTTTTTAATCAGGAGTTTTTGGAGAGAGCATCAGCAGGCGAGGGGTTAAAGCTGACATACAACTTGCTTTCCCGAACAAAAGGAAGGAATAAGCATTGACAAAGCACAGGGAAGTAGCCTGGATGAGTTACAACAATGCGCTCAAACTTTTGAGAATACATAGCACTTTCCAGAAAAATCCGCATGAGTATATTTTTCAATAAGACTACGCATGTTGAGTATTTGAATATTTGTAATATAATAATATGAATATTTCCGATAATTTAGTTTATATTTATTCAATCTTTTACATTTTTCTTTAAATTGCTTAGCTGCCCGTAGTACCAACGTAGCACGTGCTACGGGCTGCTACGAATTTATGGTTAATCAAATTTCAGGTCGACAGTGATTTGGACCCGTCTTTTAATTTAATTGAACTTTTTATTTTTTCGCAGTCGAACCCAATATTTTTGCTACTTGTATAATAACACGTGTTAAACGCTTGTAGCTATCCTGCCGTACCGCGAGGATGCCAACGCGCAGACGCGAGAGTTCCTGGCGCGCGTCGTCGACGTCTTGCTTGACTACGTGCAGCAGGTCAACGACAGGAATGAGAAGGTGGGGCTGTGTACACACTCCTTTATTTTTATGATCATGCACCTTTGTTCATGTTACCAGAAATAGTTGAGATGAAAGCTCTAAAATGAGCTACTACTAATATTGCGATATATTTAAGATTGTCTTCACATTCACAGATCTTAGATTTCAAGATGCCGGAGGAGATGCAGAAGATGCTGGACTTGGAGCTACCAGAGAACCCGTTGCCGCTCAAGCAGCTGCTCGAGGACTGCAAGATCACTCTGAAGCATCAAGTTAAAACTGGTAAGTCGCAGCACATTTAGGCACCTCTACCGAATTAACTTTGCAGTTATTCTTAATAACTTCTCGTGTATATCTTATCCCTGTTTTCGTTAAGGTCCACATTTGACAGACAGTGTGTTGGATAATATGGGCACAAATTATAAATATAAGACTTTTTGCATTCGATCTGTTAATCTTCATATTTTTACATAATCAGATATTACCCATATGAAACTGTTCTCGCTTTTTATATTAAAATATGTACACAATTATGATGCAAAGAATTATTTTTAAATCCATAAATGTCATAACATAAAGTTTTATATTCTTACTTTGTCAACCACCACCACCACCACCACCACCTCAGCCTATGATCGTCAACTGCTGGACATAGGCCTCCCCCATTGATCGTGGCGTTTATGGCACATTCCCCCCAATGATGCATTGGGGGAATGTGCCATAATCGCCACACTTGGCAGGCGGATTGGCGATCGCAGTATGTTCCACCGTACTAAGAAAAGGACGCTGCTGCCCGTCCTCCGGTGGTC
>DWLR01002026.1:0-16487 GCA_018246295.1 Papilio alexanor hazarajatica
TATATATATATATATATATATATGGTTCTTCTCTTAGGATGCGTACAAGATTAAATAGTTACTTAACTGGTTCGACATGATTAACTTACATCACCACTTAATATCAGATGGCACATAACAGACACAAGAAACTAGTCCTTGTAGAATTATGTTGACCTTATGTAATAAATTAAAACTAGGTTTCAGAAGAGTAATAGATAGGCGGCCACAGACCTTTACCATCCGTTTTTAGGTTGTTGTCTATGTCCAACTGAAGACGTCTTATAATTGATGATTATAATATTAATGATAAACATAACATTCCATTCCATTGTATTTGACTAGCTGGCTCTCGTGACTCTCTTCGTCGAAAACTACTTTAAGTAGCTTTTATTTTTTCAAGGATCTTAATATCATATATATCAATATTTAAATATTTATATATCAATTGTGGCTTATGTTTTTAAAGTTATCCTAATATTAACCATTTTTTTATTTATCATCACAATTATGTTCTTGTACATTATAGTTATGAAAATTAAAAAAAAAGTGTATTTAATACTATCAATTTGATTTCTAGGAGTTTAAATATAAACTTTTCTTTATTCAGAATTATGCGTATCGAATTTGATTAAAAAAGTACGAATATCTTTTGCAATATTAAAAAAGTAAAAAAGTATACCTTTTTTACTTACAAACAAGAATTGCTCTTTTTATAATGGCTTGGAAGAGTTTGATAATGTTTTTGTTGTAGCAATCGCTGCAGGTCCGCCGGAGCCGAACCGCTGCATGCGCGACGTATCGCAGTTACGCGACGTGTCTCAGCTGCGCGACGTGTCTCAGCTGCGCGACGTGTCTCAGCTGCGCGACGTGTCTCAGCTGCGCGACGTGTCGCAGCTGCGCGACGTGTCGCAGCTGCGCGACGTGTCGCAGCTGCGCGACGTATCGCAGCTACGTGACGTGTCGCAACTGCGCGAAATCGCGCAGCTGCGCGCTACGCCTGGCCCCTCGCGTCCCAACGAGACCATAACGTCGGAGCGTTCGCATCAGGTATCACTAACATTTTACTTACTTATAACAGACTAGCCTTGGCCTCCGGCTTCAGATTTGTTTCTTATTTTTCTTGCTATTAAAAATGATTCTCCGTATAATAATTACGTTAATAGATAACATGTGTAGGTAAATAATTGTTATTGTCAGAGATTGTTCTTAAGATAATCTGCTCAAATTAAGAAGTACACGTTCATTTCTTTCTCTCGGTTTTTAAACAAGACATGTCTTTTTAGTTAAGAAAATTAAGAGTTTTGTAGGCAACAGTCGTTGCTACTGCAAAAAGTCTCTGTTTATTCTTATATTCACTACTAGTTGTGAAGTAGACATATTTAAAGTTCTGTATTTTCATGGTGATGCATATGCCTTTCACTTGGCACTCTTCTTCTCCTTATCAACGCCCTTCATCTTTCCTAGAAAAAGGTTGACGTATCCGTTTCTCTTGTGTTAGTCATATTGCATCTGTTGATGTGTTAAAACTACCTACCATTAAAACTAGAACACAATTGATATTCTTACAAAGTACTACGATATTATGACTATCTAATTTATTCATTAAAGGTGGTCATTTAACTTTTAGAAATGTGAAGTCCAGTTTTATTGGCATTTTTGATGTATGTACTTAATCAACAATTTATTTCTTAACCGACTTCAAAAAAAGGATATTCTCAATTCGATTGTATGTTTGTTTTTAGCACAGAGCATCGTCATTGCCGAATCGATTTAAAAATGTTTATTTTGTTGGAAAGGGGACATTCGCAATTTGGTCCAATTTAATTTTGAATGTCATCGTCACCTTTGAAATTTGTATGTTTCGAATATTTGTATGTTTATGTGTAGCTGATAATGCGCGAGGTGCAGCAGCAAAAGCCCAGCTGAAACCAGGAGAGTGGCGGCGCGGCCGACCCAAACGCGCTGCGCAACGTGCAGACGTATATCCTGCTCGAGCAGCGCCGCCGCCCAGACTTTTCCATCGATTCTATACTCAATTACGATCACTAGATCCATTATTATCCATACTTACTATTATATTACTATCTTTATTTACCATCAAAAACTAATCGATGTTGATAGAAGAAAAAAAACTTTTAGAACGTGATGCGCGTTTGTGTAGTTGTTTGTTAAATTAGCGAAACGAAAAAAAATTAGATCATCAACCGTATCCCAAAGATTCAACCATTGAATTTGCAATTTCAATTCAATGGGGTACCACTGACGGTCTACTGTAGTTCCGATGTAAACATAAATCGCAGGTAGTCGTCAAATATCAGCTATATTTGATCGCCATTGGCGATTCACAAAGGTTATTCAATTAGTTAGACTATACTTTAGCTTATAAGCTTGGTTACTTAGATAATAATTTGTTTGAAACTAATATAATGAACTATTAGCAAACCTCGAATGGACCACTAACGGATAAACGATTTCTCGAACTGACTAAATACGAAATAATCGTCATAATAACGGACGGACAAGTAAAGAAGACTATTCAAATAGTAATGTTTTATTGACAAACAAAATCACCATTGATTACCAAATTTACCATGGACGAAGTTGTTAAATGCCTTCGAAGTACATTGAAGAACAAAATAATTTATCTACTTCCTAGTGAACTATAAAGGCAGATCATTACCTCCTAACTAACTCGATTGAATTTTATATGGTTACTTGCGTTCAGCAAAAACAGCCATTTAATGACATGTTATTGACACAATGTTTGATTGTTTACATATTACACTCAAACTAATGGACACAGTTGAAAACGTGAATTTAAATGTTATAGTGATTAATTGGTGTACTGAATGTTTGCTTTTAAAATACTTAAAAGTTTAGATGAATAAAATACACTACCGGCCTCTATACTGTTTTTACTACATGTCATTAAAAATAAAATCGCTTATTGTTCCTTATAAAATTTATTGATGTTTTTTACATTATGATTTAATTTTTAATATTTATAATAAAATTACTATTTTAGTGTTATGGGCTTTGAATTTCGGTTTAACTTAAAACGACTAAACATGTACAGTCTAAGTTTTAAGAATATATTTTTGTTTTAACATTTGTAATATTTAAGGTTTAAAATTACATGTTTTTATATTAATTTCTATTTCTTAATTTGACATTATTATTTTATAAAAATTTGTATGAAATTCAAATGCATATTGGTGTATACATAATGTGTCGTCCATGTTTAAATATTTAATAATACATAGAATAAATGTACGTATTACGATGGATGCCGTTCAATGATTCGACATAGATTTGAAATCGGTATGTAAAATAATTTTTTTTTTATCCTAGTTTTCGTAAGATCTGGGAGATTTCGTTTTTTAGGTGTCTTGGTATAAAGTCTTTACCAAGATCCGACAGATTGCAACTATATCCTATTAAATCGTCGTTAGGAAAATACGAACATATTTACTGAAATCTTGTAGTTTTAAGATACTGCTAAAAGCATTTTATGTCGATACGTAAAAATCTTTTATTGGGTCTTTCCAAATAATTCGATCTGGTTTAAACTCTGGTTTAAAATTTTGTGGATCGGTTTCCAGTCGTGTAAAGAACAAGGTTCGATTCCAAATGGTATGGGTATTTAGATAGTGTCATGTATACTAAACGTGATTTTAGGTATGCTTTTGATGATGTAAGACTGAACATCCAAAATTTTAACCACTAAGTAATTATTGTAGTTTTATTGTGACGTATTTATAAATTATTATTGATAACTATTTATGGGGTAATTATTTCTTTTTCTTTATTCAATTGTAACAGCCCTGTTTTCACCTGTGTTAGTCCGTCAATATTTTCACAATGTTGACATATTAATATGTTAAATGTTCGCATAAATTTAATTGCGAATATTGCAAGAATATTTAGCAACGTTATCGCTTGAACTGTCGCTTGAATGTTTCTTATTATTACAATACTTGTTTATATTTTAAAGGTAATGCATAGTAAGTAAAAATACCTGTAACGTTTCGATGTGTAGTAAAACTAATGGCCGCTTCTACTAAAGACGAATAAATGGCTATATGTTTCTTGTTTAAATAAATTGATGTCTAAAGTAGATGCCGTAGAGATGTGACTCATACAGATGTAAGCTCTTATCCCCGCCCCCCAAGCCAAATAATTGGTAGCAACAAGCACCGACTCATCTAAGAATTAGTTTTATGCTTAAAATACCCTCTGTTCTTAACTTATTCTACCAACCGTTAAGCGATGGGCGTTGAAGATGAGGTTGGCTAAAGGATTCTTTTTTTATATTCAAATTCGAAGATCCTAACAGTTAGTGAAACGGTCATAATTTTATTATATTCGAAACTGATAACCTTATTGTTAATGTAAATCAATGTACACTCAGTGTAAATGTAGAATAAATATATGTGTCGATTCAAAAGCCCAGCATAGGCTGAATGTTTAATCAATATATATAAATCAGAAAACCAAACCGCCAATACAATAAAATGATTATAATCCACTTGTGAACGCTGACTTCCATTGGCAAAAGGAAGGAAAAAGTTGTGATTTTTAATGAATTATTTTTGTGCCCGGGTTATTCCTATTTGTTTATAAATGGCAATATGGCTAGCAAATACTATCTCTCACTGTTCCTAAATATCTAAATACATGAGAGTTTAAATGCTACATGCATTAAACGAATATATTAAAGACTTCAACTGTGTTTAATTCAATTATATAGCATAAAATATTGTATTAAATATTATATGTGTAGTTCGTGAATTTAAAAATAATACACGTCTTAAAAATACCCTTTCGGATGATTAATTTTTTTTTTCTGAGAAATTGACTTAGGAAATTATCGTTTGATACTAATAAAATTTTATCAGTATTCTTTATTGGAAGTGTATCATTAGTTTCATGTATGCTTGAGGCAAATTATAGTGATTTGATTTAGTAAATAGTTAATCCATAATCAGTTTGTAACTTCAGCTTTGAAGTGATCTCGATGTTTTGTTAATAATGTTGGTTACTACCCGTGCAGAATAACATGAGTGATAAGTTCAATCACGTCACGTCTTGTACAGTATCCAATACGACGGAAAGTGAAACGTGAATTACTTTGTTATTGTGCACACGCAGTAGTATGTTTTTAAGCCCGGAGTTTTATGTTAGATTATTTTTAGTGTTCAAATTTACTTATGACGTGTTGTATGTAACTTGTATGTGTTGTCAGGTGATTATTTTATATGTCCAACAAATGTGTGGTTTAAAAATAATTTATGTACACCATTGGCCGTTTTCTCTATAGATGTAGAGTAAGAACTAGTAGTCAGCGTACGTTTCCCCAAGATTGTCACTAAACGACTCTTCAGTTAAAATCTGTATAAAGTCAGGCGGTGCTGTAAACTCTTATTTTTGATGTAATGCGTGTAAACGTTTTATATTCAAAAATTACGTAATTTTTGTAAAACTTTGCGGAACTTACGAGTCCTTGGATTTCCGAGGACATTATAGGTGCATTATACTATATAAACTTAAATATGTACCGAAGTGCAAAAAACGAGACAGAAATTAAATCAGTAAAAGACACTGTGCGAAACTTATTCAAATCTGAAATCGGTAGTTCGCCAGTTAAAATAAAAAAAAAATACGTCAAATTACGAATTAGAGATTTTAAAAGGTGTATTTTGCATCGCCGAACAATTGCTGACAGTTCATATCTTTACATATCGCATTCAAATACAAACAGTTAGTTAAAACGGCCAATAATAAGTATCGGTCAAAGCATTTAATGTCATCTTCAGTTGTCTATTGTAAAATGTTCAACTACGTAGATAAATATGTCAAAATTGAGTAGTTTTTTCATTTATTGTTTCTATTTTAACAACCCACGAAGAGCCTTAACCTTTCTTCCCTTCCCTCTAGAATCCGCCATTAGTTGCATAAGTAAATTAAGACGAGGAGGGAACATCGATTGAATCTTCAAATATCATTAATAATAGTAAAAGCAGAAGGTAATACTAAATATATCTACAGTAGTCACGGGAGGAAGATGCCCTGATTTCCTACCAAGCTAATTTGTTTATAAAACTGCTACTGCTTGACTTCACCTTAAAAACAATACTAGAGATATTTAAAAAAAAAATAATCAGTGCACAACCGTAAAATAGAAATTTATAAAACTGTTCTATACTTTCAACTACGCAAAATAACGCCTCTCATTACTCTCAATGGTCTCTATCCGAATAATTGGTAGCCGAATCCCTACTTCAAATGGTTGTAATCTCATAAGTGGAGATTATGTAGGTATTTTATTTCTGGTGTTATATATTTATGATATGGACTACATGTATTTATATATCAACTAAGTTAACTTTTTGAATATCGTAAAATCGTTTTTTTTTTCATAAATACTCTAACCACAAACGTATAGGTGTAGGTATAGATGAAAGTATCAAGAATTAAGGGATGTCTCAGCTCCAGTAGTAGAAGTAATAGGGGGATGGATAGAAAAAGAAAATATCTTGGCAGAAGATAATAGCCGTTTATTGCCTAGTTTCACAATATTTAAAAAGGTTTGCAATCTTAATAGAAGAAAATCAAACCGCTTTAAGTACTGACAACTTAAAAAGACAAAAAAAATTGTGTCAATTACAAGTCATCTCATTAAATCTTCATCAACGTATCAGGCTAGCGTAACTCAAAGAAATAATAGTTGCGTTTCAATGGTGATTATTTTATGTTTTATCCAAATTCCTTTTTTTGGGTATGCTACGGATTTCAAATAATTCCACTAGACCCTTTACGAGGGACCTTTTGCCCCTGGCTTTAGGGGTATTTTTGTAACACCTGTAGATTAACGTACAGGCATTTAACTTAAATATAATATTAACCTTGATTTTCTTCTTATCAGTAATAAACAATCTTATCTTCTTAAACGTATAAATTCTTATTTTAATATAATCCATCGGATAAGTTAGATAAGTGTACGTTATCTTTTATGCGCAAAACAAATTGGGTAATAGTATAAAATAAATAAAAATAAAAAATAAAGTAATGAGTGTTTCGGTTCGCAAGTTTCCATATTATCACTTATTAAAGAAACGTTGATATATCTCTGAAATATTAACTTCTGACTCGCCTATTAGGATATAAAATATAAGGAATTTGAGGAATTACCAGGGTAATTGAAATTCCAAAAAATTTGTATCAAAATGTATTTTGACTTGTAAGTGGAAGTGTTAAGTTAAACGCATAAATGCTTTCTTGACGCAACATTACTTCCGAAATTAAGAAAATCTGGTTCGTTATGTATCGAGATACTCTAACTAGTGCTACCTTACTCGATACATTTATATATTATTGTCTTTTAAATGTTTACCCTTTGACGATTAAACGTATTCGTCTAACATTATTAACGCAATTAAATCAATATTTGTTTGATATAAACTATGGTACTTAAACACAAAGCAGTCCCTTATGTACAGGCGGGTTCCTTGGCGGTATTCCACATACAGAAAAATTGCTTTGTTCCTTGCGAAAAGCTAAACTCCGCTTCCTTCTTACAAATAACCAATTAGGGAGCTATCGATATTTTGATAAAAAAAAATAATAAAGTCTGTGGCGTACCTGCACTGTACCCCTAGACTATTGTTATCATCACTGTCTTTGTTTTCCGCTCTGGAAGTTTTACGACCTCTGCCATTCAGACGAATTCATTATTTCTATTTATTAATTGACCGACCTTTTTCATCCTAACACATTTAAAAGTGGCATCCTATTGGTTATTGCGCCAACCTCTCAAGGCGTACGAAACGTTCAAACGATTGTCTTTTTTAAAGTGGAATACCGCCGAGGAACCCGACTGTACATGACACTGGCGTTGGTAAAAGTAGAAACATCTTGTGTAAATCTTAAAAATTCAAATGCTGATCACCACTATTCCGTCTTAGGTACTCGTCTTTAAAACATGACATGACACAAGGCTGTCAATATTTACCATCTTTCGACTATGAAGTGTAAATGTGCTATTAAGATCTTTTGTTGAACTTAATTCACGAGAAAACGAAAATTTACTGAGTCCTACCGCTTGATACATAGATGCACTGACATGACATATACGAAAGTAAATCCGTAAATCCTTGCCAATCATTGGACTGTTCTTTGCTACAAACTCTGCAGATATTTAATAACAAAATGTAATATATTTATTGATAATCTTATTTCACAGATTATACATTATATAAGCACCTTGTACTTAACAAAGTCGATTGTTATTTTTATCATAATTACCGATATCGCTCTTAATTTTAAAGGTTCTGTATGTTTATGTACATTAAATATAAAGTGTTCAGGTTTCTGTTAAACCGTAGCCAAACCACTAATTAGTGGAAGTTTAAATTATAACCTACAGCAGGGCGTTTCAGTCTCCTAAGGTTTTTGGCAACTGATAGCTCGGCATCCTTGAAATATTAGTCGTGGAAATAAATATTAAATTTAAATGATATTGAATGGGAAATATAAATTAAATCATTCATTAATCTTATCGAAATCATAATATTAAACTTGACGAGTGAAGCGAATAGTTAATTCTAAATCATTTAACCGTAAACATTTTAATTATAACTGCACTGACCACCTCCCGAACCCTATACTAAATATATATGAATGTTATAGGAATACAGAGGGCTGGAGCACTTTCCCTCGCAGTGGAAGGGTGTTTACACGACGGTCCGTCAGACGGCTTTGGTGCAAATCACATGACATTGTATATTGATTTCTATAATAGATTTCATACTCGTAGAAATTTATAAAGAAAGCTTTTTTATTTAGTTTCATATTTCTGACTTGTCATATTTAATGTCATGTTTAATTTTTGTTATTACACTTATGCTAATTTCGTGACTTTATTTTGGAAATTAATGATACAAGTCGTCTAGTACAATATTTTTAAGTAATTGAGTGACTTCTAAAAAAGAATTAAATAAGTGAATGTAATGCATATGAGTAAGATGTAGGTATGTACCTACATTCGTCTCCGTATTATATGATTGTTGATATATATAATAGCCTTATTTTTGTCCCTAACTAAAGTCACTTCTTCCAATCCCAATCTAAGGCAACTACTACTTTGTAACTTTAATGCAATAAGTGCCAAAATTTAAAAAATTGGTTCGCTTTTATTACCAAACGAAGTTAGCAATCATGTATTTTCTTCAATATTTATTAAAATATATAATAAATTTCGAAAGGCCATAATTTTCTTGTATGCGAGAATTTGAAAAATAATAAATTCACAAGCCGGTCTCAATATGTAACATAAAAAGTCTGACCTTTAGTTTACAACTAAATTCCGACATATCTTTAAGGGGGTGAAGCTTATAGTCTGAAATTGCCAAAATATCATCCAAGAGGAACTTATCCCGATATGATTGGTGACATATGATGCTAGGCGATATTAAGAGTATCTATCTGTAGCCAACAAAAATGTAGTGTAGTATACATAAATTGGGCCTGAGGGATATTCGTAATCTCGACTTATCCTTCTGGGTCACAGGGAATATTTTAAGCATTCATGTTTAAGTGTTTTGAATTTATTAATAATACATTTAAAACAATTGGATAAATGCAACCGTTTTTCGACGTGTAACCCTAATTAATCCACACTTTTATCAAAGGACGGAACACAATACAAATATCGTCTCTTTTAATCATTCTTCATACATGCGCTCATATATCGCGCAAAAAAGTTGAGATTAATTTAAAAATATAAAAAAAAACATGTGTGGAATCATCTGTGGGATAACAACCACAATAATTGGTGTGGTGTTAGTGGTCGTCAGTACAGTATTAACGTTTGTTTTCGTCCCTGGTGTTATTGAAGACTTGATCGTAAATGTAAGTACGTACAATACAATTACAATGTTACATAATAAAGAGGTTAGGTAATAATAATGTCAGAACAACTTTTTAACAGTGGTAGAGCCCCCAACAACGACATCTGCCGAATGTGCCGGCTCGACTAGTGGAATACCACGACCTCACAGAAAACAAGGGTGAAGAGGAAGTTTTCTGCGATTCGTCTTACGAGTCAGGTACTGGTAGCCCAATTCTAGTTCTCTTCCCCTTTGCACCACTTCCTAATAAAAAATGGATGGAAAGGCAAAGGGGGACGGTGCATGTGGATTCCCCACATGCACCGTCCCCCTGTGCCTTTCCATCAAAAAGAATTATCCTTTCTGTTTATCCTGTTCTCTGTCCATTAAAGGTGGACAACGCATGTGCAACTTATTAGCTTGTTGCAGATGCCTATCGGTTATGGTAATTTAACATTAAGTAAATCACCTTCTCGTTTGCCACCTTCCTCCATAAAAAATCATGAAACTAATAACAATACTGATAGATTCAAGATTGTTAGGTAGAAGCAACCATTCCCCAAATCATTTTATATACTCGTATATAGCTATAATGTGTTCGACAAAATCCTCCCTTCCGTATCAACGCATCTTAGCAATGGCTTATTTCCTACTTTCGAGTAAGAGCTATTATCATACCGGCAGAATGCCTTCATTAAAATCAACTGCTTATTGCTTGCTCGCTGCTTTCGTGAGTCGTATGATGACAGAATCACACCTGTCACGTTTGAAACCTAAAAAGATCTTTAAAAGTGAATAGAGATTGTTATCTCAATATATGAGGAGATGTGAAAAGTTCGTAAGAAAATTTGTTGTTTTTTTTTTAAATCGCGCACGCTTGTAACTTGGCGAACTCCAAGCTACCCTATTATGCCTCGACTCCTCATGTAATACACTAAGCCTCAGCAACACGAGTGACACGTGCATATGTCTATCATATATCGACAGTATTTAATTGACAAGCCCGGTGATTACTGGAGAAACTGTCTACTGAATAGCTCTTCACGTTCGCTGTCGAATCGAGTGATTGCGCAAATTAAATTTTCATTACAATGCATCTGCATCCGAATATTTAAAACGATTGGCAAAGGTAGCTCTCCAAAAGGGAATGTGGTTGATCAAATTGAATTAATTAAATTAGCTCTTTTCTATATAGTACAACCCAATCTAGGTATTGACTTTTCCCTCAAATGTTAACAAGGGATTTATCGTATCATCACAAGTGTTAATAATATTTTTATGGATCGTACTCGCTCACAAGGATTTTTTTTATTGTAAAAACAATTTATGATATGTTATGTGACCCCTGTCTATCAACATTCGCAATAATCTGAAAGTTATTGATAGGTTGCTAGCCTTGGGAGGTGGACGAGGAATATAAATTTAATGTAATAAAAAATGAACAACGAGAAAAATTTCAGGCACTTTTAATTAAATTTACTTCATTAATATACTTCATGTACAGTCAAGTTCCTTCGCGATATTCCACTTTAAAAGAGACAATTGTTTGAACGTTTCGTACGCCTTGAGATGTTGACGGAGAAATAATAATCGATAAAATGTTACTTTTAAATGTGTTAGGACGAAAAAAGGTCGGTCAATGTTGTAAAAATAGAATATCCGCAAGTAATGATTTCGTCTGAATAGCAGAGATCGTAAAACTTCCCGAGCGGAAAACAAAGACAGCGGTGATGACAATAGTCAGGGGTACACTGCAGGTACGTCACAGATTTTACTTTATTTTGTCAAAACATCGATAGCGCCCTAATTGGTTATGTGTAAGAATGAGGCGGAGTTTAGCTTGTCGCAAGGAATAAGGCAATTTTTCTGTAAGTGGAATACCGCGAAGGAACTCGACTGTACATTTGTACTACGCGAGTCACTATGCGCCTCTATGTACCTACCTCTTTTTAAACTGTTTCTGTCATTGCATCCAAATTGATTTTCAATATTCGTGTGTACACAATTTCCATTTTCATGTGTATACTTAATATTCATTTTGTATGTCATTTCATAGAATTAAAGTAAATATAATAGAAATATTTTTTCGAAATAATTATGCATCAATTTTATTCCAGTTGTTTATTCTATTAGTTATGTAACACGTCGTTAATTTATAATCTTACTTGCCATATAATTAACTGACGGTAAATTATGAAATTGGACATGTTGAAAGGATGAATGAATGTGATGTAATCCGTAATCGACGAGCATATATACTTAGATGTATGGATGTAGAAAAAGCGAGAGAGGTGTGTCGCGTCAAATGACATGACACACACACACACATATATATATATATATCCCATTGTAAAATAAAATTTCAACTAATATCTACAAAAGTGAACTATTAGTTCATAATTTGACGATTTAACTTCGTCTTAGTCACAATTTAACAGTGATAGAGTCCGCAACGATAACATGTCCTGCACGAATGGCCCGCTCGACCGGTGAAATACCACGATCTCACAGAAGACAGGCGTGAAGTAGAATTATTTCGTCTGAGGAGGGAGGTGCCGGAGGTCTAATTTTACTCCTTTTCCCATTCTCATCCTTTCTAATAAGGGAAGGGCGGGAATGGAGAGAGGATTTGACTGGGAGGGGGATGGATAGGAGAAGGAAATGTCCTTTTTTCTGTCGATCCCCGTCCATGTTCATTAAAGGTAGACAACGCATCTGCAACTCGCAAATGCTTGTTGCAGATGTCTATGGGTAGCGGTCATTTAGGTCACCGCTTACTCGTTTGCCACCTTCTTTTATAAAAAAAATCAGCTCCGTTTAAAATAAGTCTATTATTTTCTAGGTATTTTAAATAAATATATTTCCGTACGATACTCGTTAAAAAATAATAAGTCACGGCTTTTGCTGTGTAAACTTTTAAAGTTCAAGAAATGAACTAAAATTGAAACTCAAGTTTACTCCAGAACTCTTCCAATCTTGAAAGTCCTTGTGACGAAACAATTCCAATAACACGAAAGTCCAATACTGAACACCGTGAAAGGTTTTAATACTTGATTTATCTTACTCTTTGGCACTACAACTACGATTACACCAACTTTCTCACGTCTATTGACCTTATTGTCTTAGGTAAAAAACTAATGGCTGTACCACAGGAACACAGAAACAATTAAAATATACATTTATTATTTTATTATATCACACGATTTTTGTTTCGGACAGGATTGAACTCAGTACACAGCAGTAATAGTAAGATCTTTTAATATATCTGTTGGATCGAGCTTTTGAAATTAACATATTGATTGAGATAAAACACTTAATAAATGATTTTTCTGGTTACGTTGTATTTGAATCATCTCATTTGAATCGAATCACTTAATCTGACAACACTGTTGTTGCATTTCATTTATATTGTGTTAATGAGAATGGTAAGATATCAGTCTCAAAATGGAAACGCATTTTGGCATCAAATATAAAACGTATAATACATTCTTTAAAACGTTTTCAAACGTCTTTAAACACGTTTTTTCAAACGTGTTTAAAATCTATGACTTAAGGAGAACCAACAAAGAAAGAGTAACTAGTGAGATGACGACTGGCGGAATGGCGTGGAAGAAAAAAACTTATTGTACCGACCCCACTTACACGGGGGAAAAGACCAACAGAATGAATGTTCAGTGTGTTACTAACGCGGTTTCTATTAAACACTGAGTTGGTTTATTGTTATTTCTTTGTTAATGTGATTGTGTTGTGATTTTAGGAGATGGTTCTTATAGATGATACAGAGCAAATGGAGAGATTCCGAGAAGTACCTTTTCCATTAAACCTTACGGTCAGATTTTTCAACATATCGAATAGAGAAGAAGTTCTTGCCGGCGAAGTACCGGAGTTGGTAGAGGTTGGACCATACACATACAAGTAAGTTGACTTCAAACATTAACGATTAACAAAATGTTTTTTTTAGCAAAAGCAGCAATTCGCATTCTGGTCGAGACTTTTGTTTGGCGAAGAAGACACGTAGAAATAAATAAGTGAGCAACCACTCATATTATGAAATATGGGGTTTTTTATATATAAAAATGCGCATAATTTTTGTCTAAAATATCACGTGAAGCGCAAATTTAAATCCGTATTAATCTTTTTATTTATTGGGTACTGTTGTGCAATGTAATGTTTTTAATAGTGTTTTCATCACCGATTTAAGTGCGTTTAATTTTAAAAGTTCGGTGAGACGAAAGTGTTAAATAAAATGTACACAAAAATGAAGAGAAATATCAAAAATCAAAATCGGTGGACAAATTCCCATAGTCAATATAAATTACGTATTCATTCAGTCCCACCCAATAAAGTAACCAGTCTCTGTTTATTTTACATTACTGTTTAGTCTACATTTTTACAAAACACATCATTAACACGGAGATAATTATCTCTTTAATCTGCTATTTCTAGAGTAGTGTAGTTAATTACCCATCGAAAAGAATGTTTCATTTCAACGTTCATTATTATACCACTTTGAACATTTGACTTTAAAATTACCCATCTGTATTGACATCCACTCGACTAAATAATTGGATGAAAATGAAGTCACATTGCTATTGTTACGTCAACTTCGATATTGGCATAATTGGAGAGAGGCTTATATGTTAAATAAAAATATCGTGCATCATATTTTGTCTTTAATTTGTTCTGTTTCTTACAACTGTTCAGGTCGAACTCACTGTATAATTTTGTCGTGTTATGATTATTATTTGAAACATGATAATGACGAGCAACGAGAATTGGTTGGTGTTAATTCGTTTAAGTGGGCGTACTCGTATCTATTAATTTATTTATATTTCAGTGTTGTTAGGGAACAATCCACAAAAACTTATATCGATCAAATTAACGACATCTTAAAGAAGGCGATATAAGAGGTACCCGTAACCGAACATCTTTGATTACATGGATGGATCTAGAAGAAGCGAGAGAGTGTTACGGTATCGCGCCGAATAGAAATCGGTAATCTATTCCTACCCCGGGTTACAGGCATGAGTGCTATGTACGTAAGAAGCGATGATTGCTATAGTGCTAGTTAACAACCATAGAGCTTTAAGGGAGATTACTTTGCAAAATTTTTCAGTCAGTTTGTATGGTCGTTCCGTGGGCGTGAAAGCAACTTTGTCCAATTGTCCACTATTGGCTTGAACGATTAATAATTATTACTCATGTTCCTATTATACACGTTATTATTTTTTACAGATCATACCAATCAAGATACATCGAGAGCATGGAGGATGACACTATCAGCTACCGACTTCAAGAGCGACTCGAATTTGATGCTGAGGGCTCCTATCCCAACACAGAAGATGACATCGTAACGATCGCCAATGTGCCGTATCATGTAAGACATAATTCCTTGACATTAATCACTAATTGTCACAGTGTCACAATCGATAAATAAGATTAGGAATTTTATGTTATTAGATTAAGAGTTTATGATTTCACAAAACAGAAATAAATCGCTTAAATCACACAATCACTTATAAATCATATTTAATATTTTTGTATTTACCTGTGTGCTACTTGATCATGGTTTTCGTAGATTAATAACAAAGGAAAACAAACACTACCTCCTGTTAGAAGGGGAAAAATAATAAATCCGGACACTAAAAATGTGGTAACTTTGAATCTCATATAACTTAAGATAGATAACTATAGATCCTTTATTTAGATTTTTTTGTAAATACGGAAACTTTTATGTAAATAAGGACGGACGGACTTATTCAACGTGAAACACCAAACGAAATAGTAGGTTAAACTAACGTTAAACTTTGTATTTTCTGTTTCACTAACTGGAAGTTGTTTAAATAACAAACTTCTAACTCTGATTCGAATCCATTGCACAACATTTCCGATTTTCAGTAAATCAAAGTAAGAAAAAAGTAATTTCATTACTTGTTACATAATAGCGTTACAAAAAAGCAGGTAATAATTTCAAAACATACATTGATCAAGATGAAATATTTTTTTTGCAAGTTACAACAAGACAAAAAACACGCGACCTTAATAAATGTCTATTGTCATTTTTCACCCGTTTAATATTTTATTATATGGATCTGTGCTCATTATTCGTTTCTGAATACTGTACAATTTTTAATTAGTGCCGTGAAACGGTTATTCGTAAATATCAGTATGGAAATTGTGCCATCTTATATGCACTTAATATACTTAATATATTTTTGTTATACATAAATATATAACTTATTGGCGGGTAACTGGTAAAAATTTTCTACCTTCCGTTTTAGTCAAAAGAATGTGTTACGGCAAGGTCTCGCTCTGAAATATCAACTATACGTCAATTGAAATAAGGTAAATTTTGACAGAAAAGTGCATAATGAGTTTGGGGTAAACAAGTACATTAATAAAAAGCAGATTAAACGAACAAACTTACTTATTCTTAAATCGTTATATTTTTCAAGGGTTTGACTACTTATACAATTATAAAGTAATTGGAGCAAAAAGTACGTAACGTTTATATGGAACCTTATAGTTTTCAATTGTATATAGGAAAGTCGAAGACACGATCGTACACACTTTGTAAACTAACATAGCATTTTCGTTATAGATTTAGTTAACGTGTTT
>DWLR01002027.1:0-16485 GCA_018246295.1 Papilio alexanor hazarajatica
TTTATATAGCTGGGTAGTTGAATACCGATACGGTTTGTGAAGCATAACCTTAAGGACAGCTCTTTGTGCCCTCTCAAAGCGAAGCAAATGAGTTTTAAAAGTACCACCCCAAGCCGATATCTAATAAGTTAGGAGCGACTGAGCTAAATGAGAGAAATGAGAACTTCCTTTTTTTGAAGTTGGTTAAAAAACTATTTGTACTACTTCAGGCATGTTCATCATTGTATGGAACCACACCAAAGAATTGCAGTTCACAATCCGGACTTAAAGTATGTTACAGTTTATTAATCTAGACCTTTATATTATAAATGCGAATGTAAGATTGTTTATCATCCTTCAGAATTTTAATGATGTATACATTGCCTAAACCTTAATGTGCTAGATAATTTATAAACGTGATAAGGGCTGCTGCTACATGAGATGCCTTTCAAAGATCAAAATTG
The DNA here is from genome assembly GCA_018246295.1 of Papilio alexanor hazarajatica. NCBI lineage: Eukaryota > Metazoa > Arthropoda > Insecta > Lepidoptera > Papilionidae > Papilio > Papilio alexanor. The sequence goes on from DWLR01002027.1 coordinate 444, forward strand.
TTGAAAGAAAATTTTGCGTAGTAAAATAAGATAAAATGATTATTTCTACCTATTGATTATTTTTATACTCTGGCAAATACGGCAAAGAACTCCTGTCTTCAAAGCAATTTAATGATTTCTTGTAGCTTAAGGTACCGCAGCCTCTACAATCTTCAAGTGCAAATGTGTAGATAGTAAGACAAGTAGTAAGGCTTTAAACTTAAGCAAGAATCGAAAAAAGTTTTGGGTTTGGTTTTTCTATCATTAACAACTTAAAATGGACTCCATATATTGGATCTAATTCATCAATTTCTTCATTCAAGTCGCTTACAAAATATATCTTATATTGTAAGCAACATTGTTATATTTGACGCGTAGGTATTCAGCGGTGAAAATAAGACTGATAATTAATTTGACATAATTGACAAATCTTTGTAGTCATCAAATATTTTGACACAAATTTATTGGAAATTTAATTTCACAATGTATTTGTTAAGAAATTGAAAAAATAAAATTATTGGGAAACATAGATGTATTAACTTGTATTAGCAGCACCAGTAATCGACGAGATTGTATTTTTAGATGTATGGATGTAAAATGAAATAAAGAGGGTACAAACTAGGTTACGACTAACCTAGCGCCTAACGCGCTTTGGAAGAGAGTGCTTTGGTAAAGCGCTTTCTAAGAACCACTCGGTCTCATACATCTTATTGAACAGTAGGCGTTAGCAGTAAGTGAGCACTTTGGTATTGCGCTATATAAGAATTACTCTTATATAGTATTAATTCTTATATAGTCCTAGTGTGTACTCGCCGCCATGGCCGTATCTTTTTGAATATAATAAGTGCAGGTTTTCAATCGAGATAATTCTATTACATTTATTTTATTACGTCCAGTATGCATATATAATGCAAAAACGTGACCTTAAGGGATTCTTTGTGTACGCCCACTATTGTACTGGTTTTGCAACAATTTCCTGCACCTCTAGTATAAATTCTAGGAATATCTTTGCTAGCACATAGTCTGTCTGCTCACATATAGTCACTCACTTCAACAACAAACATGAAATACTTAGTACGTAAGACAAAACAAAATATTATATTTTTTCTACGTGTACTCATTTTAAACACGTACTTTTATTTTATTTATTTTGACGCAAAATATTAAGCATTTTCAAATTAACATAGAAATTTCTTAGTTCTAATTAAAGTTAATACAAAAATGAATTAATCGAGTATATATATATAAAATTTAAATTTTTTACAGATTATCTTCGTTCTTTGTTTCATCGCTTTGGCAGCTGCCAACCCTCAGTTGCTGACATGGCCGGGCATTGTGGCACCCCTCGCTCCTAGGGTACGTATTGAAACTATATAGTACGTATGACACGTATACATACAAAAATAAACATTTGTATTAATGTAAGGTGTCGTCTTATAAAATTTATGGTTGCTTTGTTACTAAATGCTCCATACACTTCATCTGTAACACACATACAGTTGATTTTACGATTAAAATTTTTATGCTAAAGGCACTACGTTCATTAGATCGTTATGTAATAACTAAGAATTTGTAAATGCAATATTCTGAATGACTTTACATTCCTGCCCTTCACTGCGAAACACAATATCATCTTAGCACAGTTACTAAATATATTCGAACAATTTTATCGCATTTAATCACCTAATAAGAATTTAATTTCTGTGAGTTTGCGAATGCTTCGAATACTATAGTTTTCCTAGAAAATTCTCAATAGTGTGCAGTGTCCTTTTATTTACCACAACTTCTTATTATTTTGAATAACATAACAATAACATCGATATATTTAAAGCTATTATTTTTATAACACTTTAACATTGTTTTACAGACTGTCGTTGCGGGGCCAACTGTTGTGAACGGCCTCTACGGAGACCGTATCGTGTCTCCTGGAGTTATCACCACCGGTTTTATATAAATACCCATACACGTGTTAAAAGAAAATTCGACGATAAACTTTTTAATATTTAGTTGATCCACATTTAATAACAGAAGAGCAATCGGTTTTTATATGAACCCATTTTAAAGTACTCAAAATAAAGTGTTTCGAATTCAATCAATTGTTTAAATTTAAAAATAAACCAACCTTTCCAAGCCTACTATTGTATATATGTATAAGTGTATATCACCGTCATTCCTAACGTGGGGCGTAGGCCCCACCGGCGGGCATGGCAATATTTTGGTGGGTGATGGGCAGGTCCCTTCGACTGACTATACTAAAGACTATGGGGTAATTCGAGAATGTTAATTGTTTTCTAGTAAGTCTGTGGATGTTATTTCATTTTTCTCTTTCATGGATAACTTATTACTCTCTGGAAGCTTATTTAGATACAAACTTAATGGCCTTTTAAGCTTCCTTCAGGTAAATAACCGTAACATTTTGAATAACAAAATTTAAATATCATGAGAGGGGGCATCAGGATTTTAGAAATGCCTAGGTGGGGCATGGTAATCAGTTGGGAACCACTGGTATATGTATCATAAATATTAGAGTAGTTTTTAAATTTAAAGACATAAGATTGTACGAGTATATAATAAAATTAAGTCGTCCTAGATGAATTTATATCGACCATATTGGTGACATAATAAAGAAGAGCAGAATTAAGAGCACCCGTAACCGACGAGCTTCCATGCATAGATGTAGGTATGCATGTGGAAGAGGCGAAAGAGATGTGCCGGGCTCGCTCCAAATGGAAATCCGTTATCTCTGCCTACCCCTCTGGGTTACGGGGATGAGTTATGTTGTTCAAATTAAGACAAATGTAATTGTACAAAATTCACAAAAATCGCACATCAAGAACGCCGTATTTGAGTCAAAAAGCAGATAACGTAATTCACAAAGCGCATAATTCAGAAAGCGGAAGAGTTAGTTTGAACGCACTTTTCTCAGGAACTACTTGTACTAATTCCTATTAGTTTTAAATATTATTTTTTGCATATGGTAGCACAATTATTAAGACTTATGGGCTAATTGACAATACGTTGCGACGAGATTTGCAAAAATAATACTAAACTAGAAGGATGTAATAGCGCAGGCGAGCGATATTCCAAAATATTATGTGTACACTTTCTAATACTAGTTACACTTTGTATTACTACACTTTCCTTAGATGTGTTTCCTTTCCTTAGGTTTAAAAAAAATGTAATATGATTTCGTTTAAATGAAACAGCGCGGCGTGTGAAACCAAGTGCAGTTTGTGTGATTCAATCACCGTAAAATATAATTATACGTGGTACAGATTATATTTTACTAATTTTTTTCCTATGGATAAGCTTGTTAAAATTTGAACCTTCAAATCAATAAGGCACTTGTTACTGTGTTGTAAGAGTTTACTAGTCTAGAATCTTCATGAGTTAGTTTTATTATATGCTTTAGTGGGCGTTGTGTCGTTTATATAAATAGTTTGATAATCTTGAGAGACTTAATAAAATAACTAAGAGCGAGCAAATTGACTGACCGGTTGGCGTAGTGGTAAGATACGTGTAAGATAGATGTCTTTTACGCCGCAGGTCGTGGGTTCGATTCCCACACAGGACAAACATTTGTGTGCATGAACATGTCTGTTTGTCTTGAGTCTGGATGTAAAGACCACCGGAGGACGGGCAGCAGCATCCTTTTTTCAGTACCGTGGAACATACTGCGAACGCCAAATCGCCAAGCGCGGCGATTATGGCACATCCCCCCCAATGATGCGATCAATGAGGGAGGCCTATAACCAGCGTTGTATGGTCATAGGCGGAGGTGAGGCGAAATTGAATAAGTAGTATAATTTTTTACAACTAGCTTTTGCCCGCAACTTCGTCTGCGTGGAATAGTTGCTGTGGGCAACATTATTAACATAAGTATTTATGATACTTATTTTGCAAATAATTCTCACAAAAACTGTTGTAGCTTACTGCAAATAATTTAATAAAAACAATACTATTAGTAATAAAATTATTAAGAGCGAACAAATTGAATAAGCAATTTCATTATTTACAAAATCATTAAAACCGGCCGAGGCTGTCCTGTCAAAATCAAGTATTGATAAATTACAGCGACGATATGTACTGTTCCTTCCATTTATCTGTGCAATCACTCCAAAAGTATCCAGTGTCCTGAAACATTATCTTAAAATCCTATGAAGAACCGAATAATTCAAAATTATAATCTTAAAATTTAAATTCTTACGTTGAAAATCTTGAGTCGAATCGTGTGGCTATTATATAACTCTAGAGAACGAAGTATCATCACAAAATGCTTGTTTGCTACTTCTATTTTACTTCGTCATAATCGACTAATGAAAAACACTAACCCCACGGTTAGGGTTTTTTAATTTTTTCATTTCAACAAGTTGCCAGCAACTTTTTTACTTTCTCTCCTATACGCAAAAAAACAAAAAAGATTCTGTTTAGATTTTTTCTTCTTTTTTCGGCTTCATTGCACGAAAGGTAAACTGTCTTGGTAATGTAATACACGTCAAAGAATTACAAGGCACTACGAAGTAAGGAACGCCCACATTTCAATCAAGCTCAATAATTTAATGATAAGAGCAATTAAATAAACTACATTGTAAGTAAACAAAGGAATACCTTGATAGAAGTAGTAGGCTTTAACATTATTTTAATTTATTTGAACATTTCTCTGAATTTAAATTGCAAAATACGTAATTGTTCTGACGTGTGTATACTCTAGTGACATAGAAGTTGTGATAAAGAATTTAATCTACATTTAAAGCGGAGAGCTTGACTGAACGCTCCAATCTTAGGAACTATTGATCGGTTTTAAAAGATTTTTATTGCATTTAACACCTCAATTATTTTTAAATTATATAATAATTTATTATACTTATTTATGAATATAACATTAAGGAATATAATAGAATAGTCATACGGCGTAATACGACATAGCTAAAATTATATTGAAAAATTGCCTTGTTTTCGAATAAACTTTGCTACAACGCTATGCATTTCAATGCGTGCTCCGAATTGGTTCCGTTAACATTTTGTGACACATTATTGCCAGTGATTGGATGAAATCTCCGTGATATTAAAAATCTGAAATCTCTTGGGTCTTGAACTTAATAACCACGTCCAGTGTTAAGGATCTCCAAAGTAATCGAGACTGAACAGGCGTCTAATAAAAAGGATTATGTACCAAAGATACTTGAGTTTCGAATTGCAATAACGCTTATGCTCCAAGTTCTGTGTACTGCCTCTGAATGAGCATCTTTGTTTATAGCATCTTTGCTAATATGTATACTCCATATTTCCTGTAATTAGTAATAGCACTATGTAACTGGTACACAGTAGGAATGATGTGGAATAAATCAGATATTTTTAATTGAACATTAATTTTTAATATTTTATTAATGTTAAGATATAAACGAATAACTTGTTATTTTACGATGTCAATTTTAGAAAAGTTGCTTGTTTCGATTAAATATTGTAAAAAAAATCGTTTTCTATATAATATATTTGTAAAGAAAATCATCTTACAGCTGTTAAGTTATAGGTAACAAAAATAGGTGCAAATATTTAAAACGAACTCTATTTGAGCAAAGTTGATCTAATAATTTTTATTATTGTTTACCTTATCGGGCTTTACACAGTGATTGTAGCTAGGCCACTTCATGTTTTTTCTTCCAATAACAAGTATTTTCATTAGATATTCAGATTGTTAGATATGACCTTAGGAGGTCCTAGACCGAGGATCAGGCACTATAATGTAAGTAGATGACCTTCCAAACTAGTATATATGCAGCTGTCATCAATAGGTCGGCATAGTTTGCACTCAGAAGGCTTACGAGCAGTTCTAGTGAGATCTACCCTCATTCACCCCATCAAAATGAAATTCGCTGTATGTATTTATGTGTTTAACATTTCTAAATTTACAAAAATAGTATATAAATATGGCTTTTGTTAGCATAGCACATATTTTTTTCTCTAATATTAAGGTTGTTGCTAGACATTAATTATCAGTCAAAAGACTTCCATTGCTGGAATTAGCCTTCCTAGAAGGATCGACACAAAGATCTCTAGGAAAATTATTCCAGTTTAATTGGTTTGTAAACTGGTCTAAATTAGTATGGTTACTTTAATTAAACTATTTCTTAACTTGCCTACAGATTAAAAAAGGGTTAAACAGTAAAAGAAATTGTACATTAATATTGAATTTAATTTATAGATCTTCTTAGTGCTTTGCTTCGTGGCGTTCGCCGCTGCTGCCCCCCAACTTCTCACCTGGCCCGGCGTTGTGGCCCCCTTAGCTCCTCTCGCCCCTAGGGTAAGTTGTTGCTTCTATAAAAAAATTGATCTTTTTATTATTAAGTGTTGATACCGATGGTTGACTCTTTTTATCTTATATATTTAATAATTATGTAATCTTGCAAACGATTTTTTAAAATGGTTCGAATTTATAAAATCAACATTAGCGGTATCTTTCATTTGTTGGCGCGAACATTGATGAAACTATTTTATGTATTTTCATAATACTGAGCAAAGCCATGGCACAAGCATAGTACATTTATGTAGATATATGTTTCGGTACTATTTTTAAGATCATGTATTGAAGACAAAAATAATTGAATATTGCAAGTGTTTTTTACAGCAAATGATTTATTAACTGAACGAAATATTTGTTTGTTTATGGGAGTACATTTATTTTTAAATTTTCGGTCTATTCTGACGTAGATAAGCTGGCTTTAGCGAATATTTCCCTTAATGTCGATCAAACTGTGAATTAAATATAGATGTCTTATATTAAATTCACCCTAATAAAGATCAAATTTAGATTTTTATATTTCAAATTGATATGGAAGATTTCGAATTTGATTTAAAAAAAAAAACTTAATTTCACGAACACGACTTCGAATGTGGTTTTTAAAAGACCGACTTTAAAGTTGCAGCTACATTTCTGACAAGATGATGATGAAATTTATACGCAGTAATGTTATTTTCTTTGAAAATGATCACTAAGTAAATGGAAATATTTAATTGATTCACTTTTATTTACAGACTGTGGTCGCTGGCTCGACTGTTGTGAACGGTCTGGGCTGGGGCGGTCGCTTCATAGCTCCCGGAGTGGTCGGCGCCACCATCATATAACTTGATCGAACCACAAAGTCAGACAAACAGATCTAACACGATCATATAACAAATGACACGCAACAAATTCGATATTTATCCAAATTTTGTACAATAAATAATTTTTATACAAAAATTACAAATCTTTTTATTCAATATACCTTAATTCACAGATTTCAAAGTTTCTAGATTTAAATTCCTTTAGAGATAAAATCGAAAATCAGTATGGATACTTTTTGTGAAACTTCCTGCCTCGCACAGACGCGTTGTGGAATGATTGTTCTAAGCCAATACGAATTAGGGGCCTTCAAAAAGAGACTGTACTTCTTCCTTAGAGGTCGGCGACGCATCTGCAGTTTCTCTGGTTCTCCAAGATGTGTGAAATCGGTATAGGCCCATATTTGAAGAGAGTAAAAGCAGTGAAAAATTTCGTTATATATGGATGACGCTATTTCATACACGTCTATTTGTCCTATCGGTTATGATTGTAACCACAATAATGGTTATCAGTTTGGAGCAAAAGTTACTTTTTTCTACTTTCTTATGACGATGAAAAATAAACATCCTGTAATTTTCATATCTATAAAAGTAAACGATGAATGGCATAAAGCAAGTGAAAAAAATAAGTGTTTATAATCTATCTGTGGCATTTATCTATTTTATATATATGAACTTGCTTTACATAGTTTGAACCTACAGCGTTACCTATAAAATTCTTGTAACTAGGACACTTTCGACATACGAATTCATGTCTATCAATCATTTAATAAAATTTTATTATAATGGATCGTTAACATTTAATTACATTGAATTAAGTTGCGGCTCTAAAATACGGCTCTTCATTTTTTTCAACATATATACCTAACCTATAACTTAATACTTAGTATTCGACTAAAATTATGTAAATATTTGTAGATTAATTTAAAAATAGTGAGAGAAAGTTATATGGTAGGAATTGTCTCATCGCAAAGTCGTCATCGAACTTTTGCAAGCCGAATTTAATCTACATAAACATTTCACTGACATAATATCAGCTGAATTTTAAAGCAAAATAAGTCGTTACACAAGATTCTTGTGTCATTCTAACGTGAGAGGGAATCTTTTGTATTTTTTTAATGGACGGAACGTCTTTTGAGAGTGAAAACATATTACGATAATTTATGAATCGGAAAACCTGTTTGAAATTCCTTATTTAAAAATGAATATTTAAGAATGTGCTTATGATAATGTACTTCCGTTACGGTGTGACTCATTAATTCGTATCGTTTTTAAATTTGTGCTAAAATCAGAAAATTATTAGTTTATGAGAAAAGTAAGTATATATAATATATACCACATCCTGGTTGATATGTGACGGAAGGATGGTACTGCACCCGGAGGTACCAGAAACACTGACGCTGGCAAACTTGTCTCGATTTTTACGTAAATAAAGACATAATTGTCGACCTTCGTTCGAAAGGTTAAACCCTTTTTTAAATTGTATCAATTTTTGGATTAGCAGTGGTGATTACGGTCTTAATTTTTTTTTTATTTCCAAGTCTTCAGCTGCACTGTAGCTAATAACATACCTGGATATGGAATAGACCTTCTACAATAGTTAAGCCCATTATTATTCCCCAAATGAGCCACTCTAATGCCAAGTGAATTGAAATTACCGTTATACGTATAAACAAAAGAAAAAAGAGTCTTATTAACAAAATTATCCCGCGCACATGCATAAGCGGATTTCGTTAAGTAGAGCATTTATAATAAAATGAAATATTATTTTAAATTTCGTGATGTAAACAAGTCCAGAGATAGTAAAAGTGCCGGTGATGGCGACAAAGTGGTCATTTGGACACAATTATTACGCGATACCAGGGTTCCGCGTATATTTATCTTGGTTAAATGTAAACATGCTTCTTGTGAGTTGCACACGCATCGAAGAAATAATTCCTTACGACTATGTTATCTTAGTGGGAAAGTTAATACAAGATATTGCCTGAATTCAATATACGTAACAGATACGAATTTGTTAAAATTTAAAATACCATCAATGAGTAATGATTTGTTAGAGAGAGAAGCAAAAGATAACATATGTTTCATCTGAAATATAGAAGAGTTTTATTAGAAAATGTGATATTCATAATGCTTGGTTAATAAAAAAAATGATTATTTTATTTAACAAACAAATATAATATCTATACTTTCTCTCATGTTATGCAGCCACATAACTCTATCTTACTCCAAGAAACCTTCTTAGGCTTTGAGAATTTTAATACGATACAAAAAGCTCATGATGGTTTGGTCAATATGCTAAACAACGATAAATAAAACTTTTACTTTATGTTACCAATGGATCTCTAAAAATGATTAAAAGAATCTCGACTACCGAAGAATAACAATGTAATGCACATTCAGTATACAACTTCAAGTTTTTGTTATTGTTACCAAAAATACCATCCTAAAAACGTCGTATCTTTTAAACAACTACCGAGTCTAGTGTTGTGACTTTTTAATGTAAGTAGGTATAATTTTAAAATTATATAATAACAAAGCTAGGTAGACAGAGAGCTAACAATAGTAGAAGCTGTTGCACGAATGGGTTGACTCGATTCAAAAAAAAATAGGCATGAAGTAGATGCATTTCCTACCTTCTGAATGGTTGAGAATGTCCAGTGGTTGAGAAGTTTACAACTAATATTTCCTCTAAATATTAATGCTGTATATTGATGGAGGAGTTAGCAAGAGTGTTCAGAAAAGGGCCTGAAACAAGTTGCCAGGGTCAATTTTTCCGTCGTAATTTGACGTAGACTAAACTAGTGCGTATCATCTCTCTATCACAACGCCACTTAACAACAGGTCACTAGTTTACACTCGCTCTGGATAAATAGCAAGTTAAGAAGGGAAATGTAATGGTGACTCAAGTGAATGTCGGAAGTGTCCGCGCGTGTGATATTATTTAATTCATTGAGATCGAGAGCGTCAACCTCTGATGCAAACTTATCAAGTTGTAGTATACGATTTGATTAAAGAAGTTTTTTTTTTTATATTATTCACTTATGTGCATAAGAAATTTATTCTGGTAGAAGGAAATGTATGGCACCCACATCATAAAACATATAAAATTGTTGTTATTGCAATATTGTTCCTACTGTCAAGTCGATCCATTCAGAGGCAATCGTCGGTTTATAGTGCTAAGTTAAATATACATTGATGATATCGCAAATATTTGTCGTTGGCCGAGAATTATTGCATTTTTATTGCAAACAAAAAATCCATTTCGCCCTTCGACCTAATAATCTATTAAGCCTACCGTTCTCGGGTCTAAAACTTTCATACATATCTGGAATTTTTAACCAAAAATTTTTAACGAATTTTAATATTTCTCCTTGTTTTCAATTTAAAAAATAAAATTCGAATTCTCCTTTACATGTTTTGAATGTCGTATAGGTTGAACGAAATGTATGCGTTTAACGGTATACTTAACGCAAAAAATCTGTGCAATGAAACGGCATTTAAACGTGACGATCGAGTTTTTATTCAAATATTGTAACCGTCAGATACCGTTATCTTAATTAACACACGTATCATTAAGCTTGTAAAAAAACTAATACATTTAATGGATAACTATAATAAGACAAATTCTACAATAATCATTTAACGTTTTCTAACAATAAGAAAATTGATTTCAAATTTATATAATTCTTCTCTTTTTAAGCAGAAGACATAGAAAAAAACCTTCAGAATACAGAATAGAATAGAATAGAATTACAATATTGTTTGCCATATTGACAATAACAACTTTTTGACACAATATTATCTATTAGCGAAAGTAATATACAATTTTCGGTACATCTTCATAACCCAAGGGATGGGACCCACTTGCGAATGTCCCCTTTCCAGCAACAGAAATTATTTTAAATCGTTTCATATGAGGAATTTTTGTGATAACAAACAAAAAAAACCTGCAATCGAATTGACAACATCCTCTTTTTTTGAAGTCGGTTAAAAATAAAAAAATAAAAATACGTATCGTATGACTCCGATGACACAATCTTCACAAGATAGGTGCAACCGTTTAGGCTACAGGAAGTCACAAAGGAACGGACATTCGTACAACATGAGAGAGATGTAGATAGCAAGAGAAAGGGACGGAAAAGGGAAGAGGGTTAGAACATATTACAACTTAAATACCTAATTTACAACATAAAATACTTCAAAAATACGCAAGCCAAAACTTCTACGATATTTCATTTATTACTTTAATAACAAATAAAAAATATATTAAAACACTGTAATTATTTTGTAAGCCATGAAGATATGTATATGTATGTCAGTTATTACGTCCATTTAATTATGTTCAGTCCTATATTATTAGTTGAGGCCGCAATTAATGAACTATGTGAAATGTGCAAGTCATTTCATTCACTTCAGCCCTGTATGGACAACATTTTTATGCTTCAACAATAGCATAACTCTAATATCAGAATATCAGAAATAATAAATTACAATAAAGGAAAATCAACCTCTGAACTATGTTAAATATACATAGATCTCTACATTCTTTTCAGAGTTGTGTAAAAACTCAATTTTTCTGATTAAGATTTTTTTAAATGAATAATCTAGACCTTGACCACAATCCAAGCTGATGTTAAGTGAAGATGGTACAAGTATTATAAATATTAACAAAAAAGCTATCAATTTATATCGTTTGTGCATTTTTTTTAATCTTTTAATACTGACATCGACGGAGTAACTTCCTTATACGAGTAAGAGGATCTGTCAGGTGCGTGAACACATAAAAAGTGACTGCTATTTGTTAAACAAACTGACGTGATTCAAGTGCATTTCTAGATTATCCTTTCAAAGTTCAAGAGTACTTCTTTACCGATACAGACGTACGACTAGCCTGCAAATGAGAATGGTGAGATAAACGGTGGAGAAAATTCAAGAAAACGGTATCAATTTATCATCGGAACTTATCTGGGACTATCTGTGTAAATAATCTTTCTTTGGTCAAAATACAACTTAACAATGAAATTTTCAATAGTTGAAAGTTGATGTAATTTTAATGTGTTCTGTAGTAATAACGCAGTAGCGAATTTTACATTACCGGCTTAAATGACCTGAACCGATTGTGTGTGACGCACGCGACGTCGAAAGTTGGACAGCAGCAAATGAGTCTAATACCAAACCGATTGAGAACCAGTTCCTCTGACCAGCCGCTTATGTAGCTTATGTTCTATCCGTCTATGCTCTTATCTAACGCATATTTATAAGTTATGTCTGGGAAATTACAGTTATTTAACTTTTTCTTTTTTTATTTACTTAAATAATAACTGTTCATTATTCTTGTGCTCAATAAATAATTACATTATTTTATTGTCAGTAAAAATCTTTTAAGTATTGTAATGTGCTAACACATCGTACTAAGGATATGTTTGTTGTAAGGAAAAAATATATGGTGGTATAGAATAGTATTCATAAGTTGTTGTAATGTTATATTCTAATAAATCTGATAAAGGATTATTAAGGAAAAACTTTTTGTGAGTATGACAATAAGATGTGTATGCATCACGGATTGTGACGTGTTATGTATGCAAAAAAGCATTTATTACATTTACGTAAACAAGTCACGGACCGTAAAAGTGTTATTTCGGTGGTTTTTGGCACTTGATAAAGTCAAATGTGTCGAAAGTTTTATTTCATAATTCAAAATGCACAATTTGTAACTTCGTAAGATATATTTCGAGAGTGTTCTATAATATGTACTTGTATGATGAGATTGAGGATTATTGTTAGATGAAATTAAGACTTATTATGATAGTGAGAAGTAGTGCGACGTTACATAAGACAGACGTGAAATTAATGTTTTTTATTCTTCAGTGTTTAATGCTAGGAGTGAGAAGCCAGAGGAAGCTTTCCCATCCTTTTCTTCAACCACTTAGCCCTTTTCTGTCAAACACAAAGGCAAAATATGCAACGCATCTAGTTGTTGCGGATGTCTTTGATATAAAACCTTATTTCCACGATATGCAATATAAATCAGGTTCATTATTTAATACACTTTATCTCCCATTAGGTGGAAAACATTAATGAAGTCACTTTAACTGTCCTTTCAATAAATTTAATTAAATTTTGAAATTGAATTTTGTGAATGTATTTTCCCCCGTTAATGTTCCAAAAGTTTGTCTAAAATGTAAATTCTATACTATTGCAATATAATAGATCACATTCGTAGCTCAAGATGCACTCAAATCAACCTTATCGTACCTCATAATCACAGTTATAATTTTTCTTTTGCGGTGTAAATATGAAAGTGGGTGATATAATGTTATTGTCAGTAACTTCCTAAAAATAAATTTATAAATAAAAGCAAAGATAGATAAGTTCTATTTTCGCGAAATTTTAGATTTTCCTGCCTCGCTCATCCGCGTTGTGGAATGATCTGTCGCCAGCGGTATTTCCACCCGATACAATTTAGCGGTCTTCAAGTGGAGAGTGTCTTTCCTTAAAGGCCGGTAAAACGATGAGCGTCAGATCGCTTGATGTTAAGCGAACCGCTGCTTTTGTGCCCTTCTATATTCTATGAAAAAGTTACTATGTTCAAATGTTCACACCTGTCATGTTTTAGCGATTGGTATATATGTCTTTTAATCAAGCTACAATATGGAAAAACAAGTACAGATCGGTTAGACGTGAGATTTAAAAAAAAATGAATCAATGATTTTTGTGGGTTCGCTAAACAGCATCTACTTTCTCATCGATGGGTGTGATTCACTGTAACTATTATGTGGACAATTTCAAAAGGCCCATAAAAGTGCAAATTAAGGCCGGACATCCTATTGCTTTACGCCTTGGTAGGGTTATATTTATGTAACAGAATGCGCAGAGAATCAGGTAGGACGCTCTACTTTCCGCACAGTGAACGAGAGTTTTGTTTGGTTTTGTTCGTTAATTGATAAATTGTTTGACCGTACAGTGAAGCGGAAAGTGATTCCGACGTAATCATTCTCAGACTGTTACACAGGACCACACGATAATTTGTTTTAATCATGTCAATAATTGAATGTGAGATATGGTTACTTTGTTTTATTTTGTATATTTCATAATGTTTTATAATGCAACCTGCCTCAGCTTGGTTTGGGTAGGTAGAATCGGGCAAAAAATGTTTTACTTTAACATAGGCTAGGTCTAGTATCCAGAAAGAAAGAAGCTCGCTGACACATGAGGTTTCTAATGCTGCAAGATTTTCTAAATCGGTTCATTAGTTTTGGAGTTGATCCGGAACAAGCAAACAACCAAATCATTTCTCTTTATAAAATTAGTGCAGAAACAAGATATAATTTCATTATCTTTTATATAATCAGATGTAGACGTGAGGTGCTATATTTTTATTTTTAAAGATCGTCATTTATTGAATAATCACCAAAAACTCTTCTCTTAAAATAGAAAAAAACAACCAAATAAATGAATCTATGAAAAGTTACATTACATACACATTAAGTTACGAAATACTTATACATTCTCCGCAAAAAACGTTAACCACATAAAGGAATAAAAAGAGTGCAGGTGAGATTTAAGAAGATATGTTTAATTCACCACATGAACGGTGAATTAAACATAACCAAATTAAGAAAAAAAATAAAGACTCAATAACTCTATATTAATGACGTCATCCTTTTGTATTGTCATATAACTCACCTTTATCTGAATACAAATAATCATGAATAGACCTGAAAGGAAAGATAATCTTAAACGTTTATGCGTATTTAGATAAAAGTCGATTAAGCATAAATGTCAAAGTAATTAGAGTAATTAGTATACGGTAAAAATGCAAGCATCAACATTTTATTGAGGTAAATCGGTGCGTGTCTTTCAGTTCCAAATGATTTGGTTGGAAACTTGGCCATCGTTATTGTTTCATCATATCATGGATATCAATAACTTTGACTTATCTCTAATACCATAAAGCGAATAATTCTTGTGTAGAATATCTCGGAAACGGCTCTAACTTATTAGGATGATTTATTTTAATTAGAGACGTGATTATTTTTTTAATTTATCTATATCTTATCCATAAAAACTAACCATCTGTTAGCCATTGCTATTGAAGGATCGGTTTACAATGTAAAATACCGATATTTCAGTGACAATGCTAGATGTCGATATACTAAATATCTTCCAAAATTACGATTTTAAGATGACGTCAGACAACGTAGAGCGAAGCTCAGTTCACAGCTACTTATTATAATTGTCTTTATAGACCATTTTTCACAAGGGCCACTGCATTCTGATCAATCAGCTATGCGGCTGCTGGCAGTAAATAGATAAATATTTAATATTATAAGAAAAATTGAGTACAGTCGAAAATAATAATATCATTATTAGATATTGCATCTTTAACAATGTGAATCGCGCATCATAATATAGGTTAAGCGAGAACAAAGAACTCTGTTATTATAACTTCTAAATAGGTTATTGTTATTAAAGCAGGTAGTATGAAGACAATGGAGTTATATAATAGTAAATTATTTTACTCGACTTGGACTCGAAATTAACTCGATAGCGATTACCGAATAATACACGGCTACATACATTAGATTGTGGACTGAAAAAAAAAAGACAAAATGTAGAAACATTCACGGCGTTTGCATGGCACAAACTAATTTGAATTAAAAATTGACTTAAAAAAAACCCGTTTAAATGTAAAACTATTTATTGAAATATTTAAAATTCGAACAGCTAGGATAGAAATCATAATTCGACTCGTTCACGCGATCGCTGCACAAAATTTGATATTCGTAGAATTTGGTCATTGCACTATTTTCGAATGTTGCCAATGTGTTAATTGGCAATATATGTTATACACGGTTTATGGAACTAACATTAAACTTAATAATAATTATCATTCTTTCTTTTCTTTCGTTTGTTTAACTGCTACTATGAAGACGGGTATGAATATATATATATATATATA
>DWLR01002028.1:0-16475 GCA_018246295.1 Papilio alexanor hazarajatica
TTTTCGTCAAATATATGCGTTATTATCTCATAGTCTCACTTTTTTTTCTGTTCCGCTAATTGTGCCGGTGTGTATATGTCTTAAAAGTTTTTCTGTTAGAAAATGAGAACTGTCACGTTATATCATCAATTGTTTTCATTTAACTGTTGTATGGTGACAAATTTCCTGTTTTTGTGCTGAACGTCAGAATGCAATAGGTAGAACTAGATTTTCGTATACGTGCTCGACGTTTATGGGCAATCTTAATATCGCCTTTCTTTAGTGTATCTATATTGGATGGAATAATTTATTCTACCAATACAAAGTGAAAACCTACTTTAAAGTAAGTTACAAGTATTTGGCAATGTTATTTGTATTTAAAAGTTTAATATTAGGTCTCTACATTTTATGTAAACTGTAGCAAGAAACGCGAGGAACTGTTAAATAAAATGACTCAATAAAACGGATACTAAAACCGCCTCTTCACTGTTAAATAATTTACAACATGTAACAATATAAGTTCACACCACTCCATAAAACTTAATTCACTTTAGACGTTACACCCACAGACACTTTTAAGGTATCTAAAACATACATATGTTAAAGTGAATATATTAAGGTAATTAACACGAATAATTAATTTCATAAGTATATATTTAATATTATTGACAAATTTTAACTTGCCTCATATAAAATCTGTCGCTTTTTGATCCGTAGTTTAAGAGCTAAATGTTCTGCTGGGACAGGGTTCGATTCCTAACCAAAATAAATTTGCATTATGTTTTTCAAATCATATTTATTTAAGACCTAGTCGATACCTACTTTATAATGCCATGTTTGACTTGATTGGGGTTAAATTCATGTTTTCTTATTAAGAAGCAGATGCCGATTAAGCTCATAGTTTTCATAACAATATTAAAATGTTATGGATCTTAATAACCTTTCGTATTTTAAAATGTTATAATTTAAACTTCAGTTGTTTTAGCAAATTTTTTATTTATTTGTGCAATTTAATTTGACATCAAAGCAACTGGTTACTAGTTTCTTTATTCGATATTTTTTTCCAACAGAAACATGGATCTCGCATGAAGTGTTCGGCGTGCAAAATCGTCGCTCATACAGCATGCATCGACATCCTCATGGATCGAATGCAATTCACCTGCAAGCCGACGTTCCGAGACGTGGGCGTGCGACAGTACCGCGAGCAGACGCTAACCCACCACCACTGGGTGCACCGGAGATCCGAAAAGGGCAAGTGCAAAGCTTGCGGCAAGGTAAGTGCTACCCGAAAGTTGGCTATTGTGTTACGCAATGCACCTTGCAGTGTTCAAACAACAAATTTTTGTCGTGCTAATAATATGCTAACCCGTCATTAACCTAACTGGCACCGAGTTTTAATTATAACTAAATTTAAATCATGCACACATACCATTGCGCTCTTAAGTGTGGTTAACGAAATGTTTGATATGAAACTAAATTTAGTACCATTAATAAGAGTTGAAAACGTTTATCTCTATAAATGAGAATGAAGAAAACTCTTTTTTTTTTGTTGAAAACAGCTTAACTGTTACATTCCTCGTCAATGATAGAGTTGTCGATATCTTAAGACATGTAAAATTTTGGACACTCTGCCATTGTTGATTACTTTCTGGGTGCAGGAAATTAATAATTCTTAGTATTTTATCAAAAAAAAAAAAAACATCATCCTTATAAACCAATTTCATTATAGAAAGCGCTGTTAAATCAGTAAAATTTAAAATACCAAACCTACCGTCAACCACGTTTTCTGCATTAAGTTTATGAAGCACAAATATCCATAATCACACATTTCCTCATGATCAACCGGGTTTTTACATCGACAACCGGTAAAATGATCGGACGTACAACGAATCTGACCTTTGACAAAATTGGCGAAGTGAAGTTGTTTATCTTCAACCCAAATGTCGAGGTCCCTTGCTGTCATCCTTAAACTTTATTTGGTTATACCTTGATTATCAATTACATGTTTAAAAAAATTACTGTTCAGGGTGTCAGGAAAACATTTTATTTTTTTATAATTTTGAAAGAAAACGAATCAAGTTTGTAAAATGTTTTTTAAACCTTAAGGAAAATAATAACCAACATATTACTCGACTTCTTCGAATCTCATGACTGGTACATAAAGATGCGAATAGTTATATTATTTTGAAAATTTTGCTTCAGTCTGGTTGGGTATAAGTATATAGAATAAATTAAAATATATACATTACGAATAAATAAAATACTATAATATGAAAGATAAACTTATAAACATAAATAATATATATAAATATATAATAACAATAACAAATAAATGCGGCGGACTGGTTGGTGCGGTTTTTTGGTAACATTTTTTCAATACCTACCCATGACAAACACTTGTCTGGATAAACTTGTCTGTTAAACACCGGTGGACGGGCAGTAGCGTTCTTTTGTTAGTACGGTGGAACGCACTGCGAATCAACTCGCCTGCCAAGCTTTGCGATTATGGCGCATTTCCCCCAACAATGCGATCAATGGGGGAGGCCTATGTCCGGCAGTGAACGATAATAGGCTTAAATGGATGGATAAATAAATAAATCCTAACCAGACGGTATTCCCGCGGCAGGAGAGACCAGACGGTCGAGGGTTAGGAAGAAAGGAAAAGAAACCGGTGGACAATCCGGGTGGTGTTGAGAAGCACCGCTTTCTGCATCTGTGCTTGAGAGCACACCGTCCCGCAGTCCGAGTCGCCTAAAGTGTCCAGAGAGGCTGACTGGGATTAACTCCTTATTATTATTATAACATAAATACACAATAAAATCTTTCGCCACGTTGTCACGCGATATCTAGTAAGACCCCTAAACCTAAAGCACTTAATGCTTCAAAAAACACAGTGATTTAAATAGATGTAATGTCATTCGCTTAGAATCCAATTCGTATATTACGATACTTACTATATTGGTGTTGAAAAAATCGGTGTATATAGTTTATAGTTTGTAGGGTTGTATGTGTTACAGAATTATATCGATTATGACAACGCTTAGTTGTTCTCTTAGTATAATTATTTGGTATTTTATTCGTGTTTAGGACATAATAAAAGAATTTAATGATAATAAACCAACAAACCATTTAATTATTTCATATTTGCCAAATTGGCACTGTAAAAAATATATTGCTGCCCGTGTTCATAAATTACTGGTAAGTAGTTTATAAACCGGCTGGTTTTTGCTCCTTCGTTTAGGTGCGTATATTTTGGTATCCTTAAACATAATCCATTTCAAATTTATATATAACTCTATGTTATAACAATTTTTATCGAAACCGTATAGGATGAAAGTAGCAACAAAGATAAAGTAATTAAATCATCACTTATACGAACGCTTGATTTTTGCGACAAATTTTAACCTACATATATCCGTTTGCTAGGTTCCATCTCTGTACTTAAAATATAATATTAAGCATTATTATTAAACAAATTAGTTCACACAATTAAAACTTGTTTACTTAGAAAATATTCCATGTATAAACAAGGCAAAACCAGAACAGTATCTTACATTATGATCAGGTTAATCAGGTATAATATTCGCATTCGAAAAACTCACGCACATTTAATGGTTTTTCCTCGTGTTCTAGAGCTGTAGAACTGTAGAACACTTGATTTGTTGCGACATAATAAAATGAGGGCCCCATTGATTGTCACTACATTACATACTAATAAAAGTTTGTTTGTCGTTTCGATTATGAATGAGCTGATAGAAACATCAAGTCGTGTCACCCTGCTAATACGCCCCTTCTCGCTGGCCCCCTACGCGACCTTTGGCGCCCACGTTTCCCTTCAGAAATCATTTGCATTTGCGTCGCATGCGACACGGCACGTGCTGCCAAAGCTCTACAGCGAAAAATTAAAGTTTCATTTTTAATGACGTGTTAGCATATTGTTCGCATGGCGCATGCATATTTCAGTACAGCTACACACATTTGCATATTTCAGTACACTACAGTACATTTGTGGAGTACGTTCGTTTTTTTACCATTTGTTTTTGTATGTAATGCTTGAGCGTGTTTCCATGGCTTCATGTATGATTTATGATTTACCTGCAGTATGTGGTACCATAAAAGAGCCAGTCAATATTAAGTTATTTATGATAAGTATAAATCATCAAATCAAGTATAATTCACATAATCATAATATTATATTATAGAATTATGATTTATAAAATAAAATTTTACTAAAAGAAATGCAAAGTAAATCCGATTTTATTTAGAGACAGGAATAATTGTAAATAACTTGTACTTTACTTAGTAAAGGGCTTCAGTCAGAATGACAAAGTAGGACGTTATCATTTGCATAAGTAATTTAACATATTTTTACAGAGACGTTTTGAACACTCTAAAATTGCTAACATAATGTTTTATTATTTTGATACACGTCAGGGCAAAATGTAATTGAACTATTTATTTAAATATAATTTTTGTATATTACTTTTCAGTTCACATAGAAGGCAATTGTATTTTTTATTTTTCTCTTACGTTTATTTTGGTTTATGCGTTTAGTTATATTTGTTTTAATAATTTTGCATGTTTGTTGCATGGTTGTTCTGTTGTCACAGTCATATCGGCGCAGTTGCTGTGGGTGGTGCATAACAAAACAATCTTCTGTAGACAAGGCTATGGAAGTAGCCAATGATAACACTGATCGTGTGGGTATATTCAATGTGCTGCCGCCTACGGCAAACACATTGGTGCTTTGCTTGTTGTTGCATTTTTGTTTCTAATAGCGCTATTTGGCATTATTGAAATAAAATTTCATATTATTTTAATAGTGTAATGTTGATAATTAATGTGTCATCGTTTTTCAGTCGTTACAAGCAAAATTATCATTTAGCTCGAAAGAAATCGTAGCACTAAGTTGCTCGTGGTGTAAGGACGCATATCACAATAAAGAAAGCTGCTTTAACCTTCAGAGAATAGGAGAAGAATGCTCGTTAGGTAAAGATAGAATTTACATTACACCTGATTTCTTTTTTTACCATCAAAAACTTTAAGGAATTTTATTTTTTTAGGCTCCCAGTCTAATATTATAGTTCCGCCTTCATGGATCGTGAAATTGCCAAGAAAGGGAAGCTTTAAATCGTCGTTGAGGAAATCGCCTAAAAAGAAAAGTGCATCGAAGAAAAAAGGCAAAGATTCAAAGAATGAACACAAGCCATTCGTTATTAAGCCGATACCGACAACGAATGTAAAACCAGTATTAGTTTTTATCAATCCAAAAAGTGGAGGCAATCAGGGTGTTAAGCTGTTGCAAAAGTTTCAATGGCTCTTGAATCCACGACAAGTTTTCGATCTGACTCAAGGTGGACCCGGACCAGGGTAAATATTTTTCATTAATAAACGTAAGCTTCAAGTTTCAATACGGAATTTATACGTAAAATCTCTAATCTCTAGAAAATGTCTATATCCTACGATATAATTGCACTCTAACATAGACGATAGTGTAAAATAAAACAATTAATGCCAATTGTTTCTTTATTACTATAGGAAATGAATTAAAATTAACATCATTTAAAGCCAATATTTTTCAACTGTATCCAATCCTCAAAAATAAGATGGCAAATTAAACAGTTACTTCCAGTATCCTTTATTCTTTAGCGGACAAAAGCAACGGCAAAGAGCGATTAAAATCTTCATTGTTCGCTGCGCCAGTTCACGGCTTAATGAAACGATCTTAGAGATTGTTCAACTAATGTGAATTGACAGTCTATCCGATTCATCTGCAGAGTGTCCATGCTCTTCCGTCATTTATCAATTGGAATTATTCGATGAGAGCGAACTGTGGTCTCGCAAACTATAAATCTTAAAGTTTAACAGCGACTGTTTATCCAATCCAAAATAATAAATTGATTTCATGAGTTATTGTTCTACCCACGCCTCGTCTATTACGAGTAAATTGAAATTGACTACCTACATCTCAACAACATATTGTTTATTCTAAAAGTAATTTTATTAAGTGTTAGGTGAGAGGAAATATACTTTAAATGGATATTCTGACGTATAAAACTTATTTTCTGCTGAGGAGAACTATATATATGTACTTCATACGAGAATATTTATTTATTTGAACATTATCATACTCATCAACATATCAACTTAACATAATTGTTTACAATGTACAAAGTCATTGATTTGACATGAGTCTTTTGCTGTATAGTTTTAAAGTGGGGTGCGTCTGACATGTATTTTTAAACATAAAATTGAATTAACTTATCTCTTCTTATTCCCTAATAGTCTGGAAATGTTCCGCAAAGTGCCGAACCTTCGGGTGCTGGCTTGCGGTGGCGACGGCACTGTGGGCTGGGTGCTGAGCGTGCTGGACCGCATCGGGTCGCGGCCAGCCGTCGGTGTGCTGCCTCTCGGCACCGGCAACGACCTCGCACGAGCGTTAGGATGGGGCGGGGTAATATCACATGCATTTACTGTGCCTTCAAAACATTACGTATCGCAATCCAATATCAACCTTTTTTACTGGAAGGAGGTAAACGAATGTAACCGACCGACTTCGAAAAAAGGACGAACGAATGAAACGAATAACTTCTCAATTCGGTTGTATATTTTTTTTATGTTTATACTGCAGAACTTCATGAGTTATGAACATATTTTTTTTTGTTGGAAAGGGGACATTCGCAAGTGGGTCTCATTTAATTTTGAATGTCACTGATCCTTGGATTCCATAGATATACAAGCCCTATTTGGATATAATGGACTTGAAATGAGACATAGCGTAGCTATAAATGACTTATAAATAAAACTACGTGTTACCCGTGACTTCGCACGCGTTCGTTTCTTATTTTCCTAGCTAAAGATTCTTGTAATTTGATTCCGCGTATATTAATTTCTATAATAGATAACATGTGCAAAAAAATTGTTATGGTCAACATTACTTT
This sequence comes from Papilio alexanor hazarajatica, assembly GCA_018246295.1. NCBI lineage: Eukaryota > Metazoa > Arthropoda > Insecta > Lepidoptera > Papilionidae > Papilio > Papilio alexanor. The sequence goes on from DWLR01002028.1 coordinate 6,921, forward strand.
GGTAACCTATATTTTAAATGAAGATTTTTTTCTATTTCTTATTCCTAAAATAAGAAGAATTTTACAAATTTGATGTCGGTTTATTCTTTGTTAAAAAAAAGTTAAAGATTATTTATTTACTAGTATTCCTAGTATAGTAATATTTCTCAATCGAATAACCGTAATGTGAAATGATCTTTACCGGTATTGATTAGGATTAAGATGACTGAAGGTCTTTGTTGATGTCCCTATTCTTTCTCTGATGAATGAACTTGAAAAACGAGTAAGCGTTTAACATGATTTTAAGTGACTATCGGCGCCCACAGATCCTCAGATTCGACAGAAAAAAAATTAAATAATGAAAAGGATTTGAGGAAGGAAAAGATGATTTTTTTTAAATATTAATATGGAGTAAAACTTTATTGGAGTCTATTAGAAAAAATTAGAAAAAAACTTTTCCAATTACAATATTCTCTTAATATTTGATTGACAGGGGTATGAAGATGAGCCGATATCGAAGATACTGGCGCATATCGGCGAGAGTGATACTGTACTCCTGGACCGATGGCAGCTCGCGGTGGAGCCCAACGCAGCGGCATCAGGCGAGGACACCAGCAACGCCAAACCCGACTTGCCTCTTAACGTTGTCAACAACTATTTCTCTTTCGGCGTCGATGCTCACATCGCTTTAGAATTCCATGAAGCTAGAGGTACGTATGAGCTATATTGATTACGCGTAGAAATTCTATAACACAAATTTTATTATGCATTTTATATTGCATCAAAATTCTATTTAGTTTTATCTTCGTCTTATTTTGTGCGATAAGTATTATAATAAACTGATTTTAAAAAATTTAAACTATGTTACTAGTTCAAAAATATTAAATAACATTTAACTATTATTTTTTAACAGGCGTACTCATATTTAAAAAAATCTAAAATTTAAGCCTTTGACATCACGACTGTATACTGTTAATAAGGTGGTCAAAGATAAATTTAAATAGTGTTACTCATTTTTATTTATAGCTTAGACCGTCACCGACATGTGGTGAGCTTATCGCGGCCTTAGCGGTGAAATCTCGATTAACTCGTAACTTAATTCTCGATTAACACATTTTTTGAATATATGAAGGCAATAAAATTATAGAAATCCTATTGAAACTTTACTTCTTTTTCCTTGAATAAAAAAAAAAACAATTTAAGTCTTATACAGTCACTATAATTTTTAATGATAAATATAGCAGTAATTTCCACTTCGTATTCTAAGAGAATTAAAATATCATTTAATAACATTTGCGTTAGTTCAAATTGAATTCTGACCAGTTGTTCCGAAATTATTTATTGAGATAATTTTAAATCTATTACTATTAGGTCCTTACATATGAAATTGGCGTTTTGTAGGGGAGGAATAAAGTCATTTTTTTTTGTAAAATATTTTTAATTAATCAAAGTATGCACCGTTGTTATCTATGCACTTTTGCCATCTCATAGGTAGTTAATTGATCCCCTTGCTAAAAAAACCACGGGGGTGAGAATCAATAAACTCTTTGAAGACTGTTTGGACTACCGCATCGGAGGTGAATTTTTCCTTGCAAGAAGTTGTCCGAATTTCGGAAAAAAATGTAATCTGTTGGAGCAAGGTTCGGGGAGTATGGTGGATGTCGCAGACATTCCAATTGTAGCTCATCTAACTTAGTGGTTGTTTGTTGTGCAATGTGTGGTCTTGCGTTGTCGTGAAACAGCGACGAGCGCTTCCGATTATCGTACAGTATCCACTTTTCATCACAAGTAATGATTCGATTTAAAATCCCTTCATTATTGTGTCGGTTGAGCAAAGTAAGACAGCAGTCGACGCGTGTTTGCAAGTTCGATTCACTCAATTCATGAGGTACCCATCGTTCAAGTTTTTTACTTTCCTGATTTGCTTCAAGTGGATTAATACAGTTTTATCACTTACCATTAAGTCTGCAGCTATCTCTGAAGTGCTTTGTGATGGATCCGCTTCCACAATAGCCTTTAATTCTGCATTTTCCCACTTTGGTTCCCGGCCGTTCACGTGGTTGCTTCTGAAGGTCGAAATTTCCAGAACGAAAACGTTGAAACCAAAAACGTACCGTGCTTTCTTTTGTGACACGAGCGCCGTACACATCATTAATCCTTCGAGCTGCTTTTGCAGCACTGGTGCTACGGTAGTACTCGTACTCGTAAATATACCAATATTTCATGTTTTCCATTGTGCGGCAATAAGCGACGCCAAAGAAAAAATAATGAGGAAAAAACAAATGAATGACTGTTTTCAAAGCTCAAATGTACCAGCTAAATGAATTTATAAATTTGAAATTGAAATTCTTAACCAAAGAGGAGATATTTCAGACCAAAGTGGTCAGTACGACAAAACGCTAATTTCATATGTAAGGACCTAATATATTGCCAAGGATCCTTCTTTATATATTTAAAAAAAAAAAACGTTATAACATTGACATAGACTTACGAATTCAACAAGTCATCCAAAGGTGGGACAGAAAGAGGGATTTTTACACGTATTTTTTTTCCTCAAAGAGGAGTGGATATGGACCGTTTCCTTGTGAAGTAGAGGGAGGGAAGACAAGGGGTCTCTGGATAGGATTTGTGAAAATAAAAGAAAATTATGTACCTTAGGGTCTTAATCCGCATGTTTTATTTTAGAGGCCCACCCGGAGAAGTTCAACTCTCGCATCAGGAACAAGCTATTCTACGGCACGGCGGGCGGCAAGGACCTCATGCAGCGCAAGTGGAAGGGCCTCGCGGAGTTCGTCACCATGGAGTGCGACGGAAAGGACCTGACGCACGTGCTCCGCGAACATAAAGTGCATGCTATTGTGTTTCTGAACATTCCAAGGTATTGTTTTAATGAAACTCAACTAAGCTAAAACCCAAAAGTATAATGTATGTCCAGCATGATGATGAAAAACGCGTGCGTGAAAGCATTCCAAAATTATAAATAATCTATAACTGGTTAAAATACTTAACCTCAATCTTACCTACATGTTAGCGAAAATATATTCTTTAGTGGCAAACATAAATTACCAGTTTAAGTATTATTATTAATATAATATATTATTAATATATAATAACACGGACAATTATTTCAGTATATTGTGAGAAATGCAACTCTACTTAATTTACTTTACAACAATAAATTTATTACGTTTAATGAACGCTTTGCCTTTTGTAACATCGGCACTTTATTTGTCATTGCTTTGTCATTCGTTATTGCTGTTAAGGAGTCCTGGTAAATTTTTGCATGATCAGTTCCATTTTGATGCTGTCGAACTTCACGTTTTAATTTTGTTTTGCAACTAAACGAAATATTTATAATGCTCATAGTTTGCTTCCGAGCCTTAATATGTTTGTTTAAAATAGTTGTCAAATGTAAGTATAAAAGTTGTCAATCTGGTTTTCTTTAGATCGTCGTCTACATTAAATTAGGCAGACTCATATTGCGGTTTATAAAATTTTTGCCTAGAGAATTTCAGTATTATTTTATTTCAGTTACGGCGGCGGGACGCATCCTTGGAACAAATCGGGAGGGGCACATGAGCCGTCCACGGAAGATGGTTTAATAGAAGTTGTGGGTTTAACTACCTATCAATTGGTACGTTATATTTGTCGTTTTTTTTTGTTATTTTATTAAATTTGTAGGCTTTACTTACCCATATTCGTATATGTATAGATAAAAATAAGCTCTCCCGTTTGGCAACACTGATAAAATAGACTGAAACCTGAAAACTTTAAAAGCTGTCAAACTGGGGTCCTATTTGAAATCCATTTCTTTTAATCAATGTTTACAGCAGCAGTTAACTTGAAGGCCAAATTGGCCAGTATGTGTTTGTAATTCGATCCAGTTCGAAAAAGTTTTAAAAATACGATACAAATACGATACATAGAGTCATTAATTTGCAGCCTCTGCTACAAGCTGGTGGTCATGGCACTTGTATAACACAATGCAAAACGGCGAAAATTGTGACAACAAAAGTCATACCAATGCAAGTGGACGGCGAAGCTTGTCGGCTGGCTCCCTCGGTCATTACCCTCTCGATACTAAACCAAGCGATCATGCTAGCGAAAAAGAAGCCTGGACGAGTGTTAGCGCCGTGAGTTATCGAAAATTTTAAACTTCTCTTCAATCAGTACTAACTTTATTCCTTGCATGAGACAGAATGAGCATGTTAGTCAAATAATTTACGAAGATAACAAAGTTTAAAATTGAGCGCTGAGAATAATGAGACTATGACTAAAATTGACGCAGTAAAAGATCATTGTTCCGGGCATGAATAAATAGCACAGGGAAGGAATACAAAACATCTAAAATAAATATGTGTCGTAAAAGAATTCCCTCGGCGACCGTTTGTCATTTAGATAACGGACATACTAAAGGGCAATATTTATAGTAATTCAATAAGTATATTTATCATAAAAGAAACGAGAGATATGTTTGGATTGTAGAAAATACAACTCATTCTTATCTTTTGTTAGACTCTTTTAGGATTACGCTGTATAAAATGTAAATTTCTTGTACCGTTTTAATTTTCTTAAATACTTTACTATATAAATGTTTATATGATTAGATATATATGTACAATACTTACGTAAAATACATATGTAATTTATTAAAATTGTTATTAAAATCGTTGTTAGAATATTTTGGACAAGTCTCAAGGATTTTCAAAACTAAATAAATCTTTAATTGATTTGTCAAAAAATTTAAATGGCTTAACAAAGAATAGAGACAAACATAACAGAGCGGTACAAAATAATTGTAACAAAATACTTCGATCTTTATAAAAAGAACAAGTCAATGTAAGCCTAAAATATTTAAATAATATAAAAAGCTATTTACTCAGTCTCAATTACGACATATAATTAATTTTTATTACTTTGTATTCAAAGAAATAGCCTCCTATAAACTATATAACAAATTTTTACAGACAAACGACGTTAGATAAATTGTCGCTCACTGTGAATCTCATAACAATGGCCGATTACGAGAGGCACCACTACGATAAAGAACTCCTTGCAAACACAGGTACTAACAATAACTTTCACAATTCTCCTTTTGCTTAAAATATCAATCAATAGACGTATGTGAAAAATGTAATTTTTATTAATTAGCTATTTTGGTACTAGTAAAATAATTAATTTTAGTGATTTAAGCTTTCTTCACCGAAAAATATTTATTATACTACCGAGATTTATTTTAGTATTCCTGTTTTATTAAATCTAGATCATAGACGTTATCAATATTGTATAATTACATATTGCAATAGGTAAGTATATTTTATTACTGCTCATAATATATTTCATCTATTTGTCTTGAGACAAAATATTTTTATTTATTTATTTCTTATCTTTGCAGCGGAACGTATTGGCACTTTAGAAGTAAATCCATCGGCTGACTTGGAGCAGATGCGGTCCCTCATCCAGAACATGATCAAAGAATCTCAAGCGTACTCGAGCATTGTCGATTGGTGGTTTGTTGACTGTGAGTTTCTCTCACTGTTTTGTGTGATAAGTCGATCGTTAACCTAAATTTAAAGTGTGCCATGTAATAATTTTAGAAATTTTCCTGCCAATAGCGTTAAATTACTTCTACTTCTTACTATTATTTTGTATGACCGGGAGAAAATAATATACACATACCTTATATGTTTTTTAGTATCTATTGCTGTAAATTAACATTACTGCATAATGAAGTCATTGTCATTTTAATTCTATAGATGATTAACTGGAACAATACAATTAGAAGTCGTGCTATCGAACACATTTTAGTATACAGATTATTTCTTGTAGGTTATATTAAATAGTCTAGAAGTTGTTGCGTTGAAAGTAGGTATTGTTAATTACTAAATAAGAGTTAACCTTTGATAGAAATTGATCTTGTCTTGTAATAAAAAGATAGTCTTACGACTTTATCATTAACGTAAACACAGAGATATCCAGTTTTTCCCACGTTCACACGTATGTATAATGGAAATACGTTTAAAGACGTCACGTCAAGCTTACATTAAATATTAACTTTAAAAACTTGTGTAGTTTTTGCGATTACTATCGATGCTACATATTATGGGTATTTCATGTATATAAATATTAATTGTTAGGTATATTAACCCTTACCTAGGTGTCTGAAAGGACTATCAAAGTTACGATGTATCTCCAGTTTATCGTTAATTAATGTAACTCCGGTTGCTAGAACGGTTTTTGCAACTAATCTGATATTGATTTTACAGTAATGTTAGTCGAATAACAATTTGACAAGTTTTTTAGAAACCGGGCGTTAGGGTACTTTCATGGCAGAAAATATATGTCTAGTACCAAATAAAGACAAAATAATGTAAACATCTCTTCGTTAGAAACAGGGCAATGAACACAGCTAAGAAAAATATGTTATTTTGCGCAGCGGTGACAGCGGAACGTTTCTTCCGGATAGACAAAGCTCAAGAGAACCTCCACTACGCGACGGATATCGGTCACGAGAACATCTACATACTGGACGCGGCGCCGCAGACGCCGGACACGGAGAGCACGGCGCACCCGGACACCACCGCGACGCCCTCCTTCGACCGCACCGGGCCCTCCGTCTCACTCGATACTACTACAGGGCTGTCGGTGTCACTGGACATATCGCAGAGTGTTGACACGCCTAGTGCCGGTGTGTCCTTGGATGTTCCGGAATCGCACGCGAGGTATGGAAAAATAATCTGTTTATTTACAGAAGTATATACGATAACTTAGCTTTCTATTCTAATCATATACACGCACTAACACCCGGCTTCTGAAAGACTTCTCAAACTGTTATTCAACTAACACTCCTGTCAGTTTGATCGCCATATTAAAGCAGTATCACATTAAATTGACCTTTTAGAGACCGGACGTAAGTCTATGTCATAGTACCAAACTCTGTACCGCTCCAATCCGTCCCATCGAAGTTAAAAATTTTATGATTTTATTCAATAACCAGAAATTTTTCTATGTTTGACATTTTTAATTATTATTAAAAACATTATTATCATATATTAATTTTCGTATGACATATATTACAGTAAAGAAATTAGCAAAGAAACGTTGTGAATCAACCATTTCATAAAAAAAAGGTAACGTTTCATAAATAAAATTAGAACTTTTTCTTTTTGCGGCATAGTGAATCTGGTTTGGGGAGCCCTGCAAGGACATCGGATGAGCCGCAGACTCCACCGTCCGCGGCCGCCACCGCGCCATCCTCCCCCGCACTCACCGCACCTAAGATAGGGATATCCCCTAAAGCTCCCATGTCGCGAGCAATCACTCCCAAACTGTCCACTCAGGATACCAACTCGCCGCCACTGTGTACAAGCCCACCGGCCAAAGAAAACGAGACAACTCGCGATTCAATCGCACGGTTTAAGACGTAAGTTTGAATCTTTTTCGCTGTGTTTGTAAGTAAAGATCGTTAGTTACACTGCATATGACCGTTTTGACAGGGGTCAGTGCAACTTAATAAAAGATGTGCATTCAATTGGAAACCAGTTAACTATCAAGAGAAATTGAATTTAAGTTTTTTAATTTTGTAAATTATTTTAAAATTTATTACTTTAACGTTCTAAAACTATTTTCAAATTATATGATTTTGGTCATCGTTAGCTGTCAAAACGGCCATAGCCACATCATAGCGATATGGCATTGTTGTTGAATAATTAGTATTAAAACCTAAAGTAATTGCTATATACAAATTAATAGCATTATTTACAGTATCTTACAAGGATTTGATCTCATCACTAACAGTGTGTAAGTTAAGGATCTAAAAATACTGTATTATAAAATGCTACTTTTCTTATAAAAGAAATTACTATTTTAATTAAATAAGTAATCCTAGCTGGTGTGTTAATACTGTGATATAAGATTAAAAATATTGATTCTTATTATTATATCGCGGTTTTCTTTATTTTGAAACTATTAGATTAACTAATTTTGACTTTGTAGTTCTTCTAGACGTGATGTATAGAAAAGGCACAAGTTCACTTTAAAGAAGTTAAATATAGGATAGTCATAGCAATAAAACTATTTACATTATGTACATGGATAATATTGTACTTCTGTGGAATTCTGGAATTCTACCTGTTTCTTCTATGCTAGTAGAAATGCAAATGTACTTGTAAATGACACGACTTTTAAAGTAGAGGTTACAAAAGTTCGCACGCACGTTTTGGCCAAAAAAAATACAGCATAACTAATGTTTATATTTGTTATCTCTTTAAAGTGTACATTTTATAAGTTTATTTATTATTTTTGCATTTTGTTATTAGTTATTACATTATAGTTATAACATTTTAGTTTAAGTGACACTTTAGAGTGTTAGATTTGTTAGGCTTTAAATGCTATGGACGCAGCTCACTTGTTTGATCTTTTGTCTGCACTCTATTTCTACTTTCTTCTATTGCATGCAGCATACATGAGAAACTGTTTGGACTTGATCAAGAAGTGTTCGGCTATAGGTGAGGCGATACTCTATTATGGTAACACGGTAGGCTAATTGTTTTGTTAGTTATAAAATTGCCATTTGAAATAAATATATTGTTTAAATTGAAGCAGTAGATATTTTGCAATTCGGAATTTAGTGCAATTTTAATAAACGAATATATCTAAATGACACAGTTTTTTTTTATATAATAGAAGGTAGTGAAGGTAATATTCATATTTATTATATTTGAGAAAATATAAATGTTAAAATTCAATGGTATGCTATATATTTTTTCTGATTATATAACCTCAAAAGTATTAGTTACTGTGTATCTGAAATGCAACATTTTTCGATTATGTCATGTTGTAGTAACGGCTTGTATACTTACATGCAGAATGATTTTGATACTATCAGAGGTCTTCGTATAAACATATAAAGATTTTAAGTTATTATCGCTGGCGTCAAATATTCTGGTATTTAGTATATAATATTTTTTTTCTACATGAATAAGATATCTAAATTGTTCCAGGAATTTATTGGAAAAGACATCCGACGCTCTTCTTAAGGCCGCTAAAGTGGGAGATCTGAGAATGGTAAGATTAAGTTTTACCATCAATTGTCTTTCGGCGCCTTTTTGTTGTCCCTAGCGACTGCCCCGGCAGACCTGCGTGTGCTATAGTTATAGACGCGTAGCAAAGAAAGGTGCAGGAGACCTAATTTTAGTTATCTTCCCTTCCGTCTTCCTTATTAGACAAGAGTGGGACGGAAAAGAAGATTTGAGGACGAGGAAGGGGATGGATAAGAGAAAAAAATGATAGTTTTTCTGTATATCTGTCTAAGGTAATTAAAGGTAGACAATGCATCTGCAACTCGCAAATGCTTGTTGCATATGTCTATGCTTATTTGCCATCTTCTGGTATAAAAAATGAAAAGTTGAGGAGGAGGATGGGGTTTACTTACACCACCACCACCACCACCTCAGCCTATGATCGTCCACTGCTGGACATAGGCCTCCCCCATTGACTGCATTATTGGGGGGAATGTGCCATAATCGCCACGCTTGGCAGGCGGGTTGGCGATCGCAGTATGTTCCACCGTACTAA
>DWLR01002029.1:0-16469 GCA_018246295.1 Papilio alexanor hazarajatica
GTTTGTCTTGGGTGGGAATCGAACCCACGACCTGCGGCGCGACAGGCAAGTGTCTTTGCCACTGCGCCAACCGGTCATACCGTACATACATATGTATTTAAAACAAAAACTAATAAAATTTCTTTCAAAATATATTACTTTTTGTCATGAAGTCCATTTTATGTATCCAATAAAAATATTTCTCAGAAAAATTATATTTCATTTTCCTGTCCATTCCCCCCTCCGTCAAATCCACTTGCCCTTTCCATTCTTTCCTTATAAATAAAGGGTGGGAAGGGAAGAGGACTAGAATTGGACCTGCGGCACCTCACTCATCAGACGAAACGCAGAATAATTCTACTTGACGCCTGTCTTCTGTGAGGTCGTGGTATTTCACTGGTCGAGCGGGCCATTCGTGAACAGATGATGTTGTTGTTGCGGACTCTACCACTGTTAAACTTTATCGTTTATTAGTTTAGTGTGCTTCATACAATAATTCCAGTTCTTGCTACTTGCTAATAACGAAAATTAAGACTGAGACGTTATAAAATAAAAATAAAATAGATAGAATATGAGAATGAAATAAAGAATGTTTCGATATGGTGTTAATAATAATTATATTTAGGAATTATTCATAAATATCATTCGGAATTATGAAATTATTTTTATATTCCTATTATTTCAAAAGAATTATCTACGACTACAAACAGGTAACTTGCTAAATTGTTCAATGCAAAAATCACTAACAAATTAAAGGACTACTGAGAAGAGCAAAGAAACGATGTGATTGTGTCTGTAGTTGTAAAATAAGCGATTTACTAAAAATACATCAGTTTTATGTTTGTCTGTGTGGTTGTCGAAGCGATGTTCATTGGTATAGAATATTCTCGTAGCTTACCTGGGTCCTCTCTGCGTCTCTTTTCCTCTCGTTGAGGGCCTCGGCGAGAGCCTCGAGCCGCGTCAGGGCCCTTTGTAGCGCCACTCTGTCGGCGTGGCCGGGCGGCGTGTGCTTTAGCAGGTCCTGTGGAGTGATTAATGTGTTACCTCTGTTGTTTTGTGCCGTTCTAATTATAAAATAATTAGTTCAGACCTATAAAATACGGAGTAAATTTAAGCGAAATGTCTTTTAGAGTGTCAAAACACTCTAAAAGACGTTTCGCTTAAAATACAAATTAACGGTTCCTGCTTTAACGTTTTAAATATGTTGGAATACTTGATTTAGTGAGCAAAAGGCGAAAACTAAATCCGCTACTTATATCGAAGTAAGAAGAAGCAATGCTACAAATGGAGGTAAAGAAATAGCTCTTTTGTCCAAATCCAATTTTTTTTTGCTTAACAATGGCTAAAAGCTTTTTAACCGTCATCAAAAAAGCAGGTTCTCAATTTGGTTTTATTTTTTTCACGTTTGTTACCGCAAAACTTTACGAACCGATTTCAAAAACTTTTGTCGAAAAGGGATAAGTAAGGACCTCTTTTGATTGCGAAGATATATCATAAAAATTAAATATTCGTAGACTCAAGACGGGCTTGTCTGTTTGGATTTAATGTATTTGTAATGAGACGTAACGTAATATAAATGATTGTAATAAAACAAGTTGTTGCCTGCAGCCTCACACGCGTATGTTTCATATCTTTTTAACTTTATTAAATTATCTGTTAATTTGAAATAACGGTTTAACAGTGGTAGAGTCCGCAACAACAACATCTGTTGCACGAATGGCCCGCTCCACCGGTGAAATACCACGACCTCACAGAAAACAGGCGTGAAGTAGAAGTATTCTGCGTTTGGTCTGAGGAGTGAAGTGCCGGAGGCCTAATTTTAGTCCTCTTACCTTTCCCACCCTTTTCTAATAAGGAAAGGATGGGAAGGAAAGGAGGATTTGACGAGGAAGGGGATAGATAGGAGAAGGTATTGTTAAATTTTCTGTCTATCACCTTCTCTGTCTATTAAAGGTAGGCAACGCATCTGCAACTCGCAAATGCTTGTTGCAGATGTTTATGGGTAGCGGTCACTTAGGTGACTGCTTGCTCGTTTGCCACCTTCTTGTATAAAAAAAACGAGTCAACTAAAAGTAGTTGACATGTTTCCGTTATTTATTGTTATGTAAAGACGTACTAGTTTATAAGTGTAATCTCAGAGCATATCATTATATGATGTGTATGGAAGAGTAAAGGAAAAAAAGAAGGCACCTGTAAGAACATAATGAACTGAGGAAACCGCTGCACCGGTTTCACCATGAGGCCGAAGAAGGAGAGCCGGTCGTGCGCGCTGATCTGTTTCACCTTGAAGAAGTCTGCCAGCGCCGACTTGCGCTTCGACTCCATCTTCGCCAGCTCCATAGCCACGGAGAAGTTATTGATGAAGTCCGAGTAGACGTCCAGCACCACCGCCTTCGAAAATGCGTTAAGGAAGACCTCGCCTGCGAAAGTTATTTGAGGTGAAAAACATAACTTCACTCGAAAATAGACCGCTAATTAGATTTATATTTTCAAGCTTTGTATTCTCACAGCAGGTTGTCCAGATTTGCATACATGATATTTTTATGAAATAGTTGGGGTTAATTTATTCACTTTTTATTCATTCGCCAGTTATAAGAAAACCACTGCTGGAAATGTTAGTAAATGATTTGTTTTCGTTATTTCTTACTGTTGAGGTAGTTTATGATTCAGTGGTTGTGTTCAGCTGCTCACCAATCTTTTCGTCGCGGTCCCACGTGGTCGCGCAGTCGGCGAGCGCGGTGCGGAAGTGCAGGTGGCACTGCAGGATGTCGGGCAGCCGGTGGAATAGAGTCTGGATCTTGCTCGCGTTTAAAATCGCTGGGCTGCTCTCCTCTAACGGTTTCTTGTAGTCCTGCGACAATACGTGTCATAATTATCATTACTAATATAGAAAAGAATTGTGTACAATGTGTACCAAAGAAAAATGTCAAATGAGTTTACAGAAAGGTTCATGCGAAATGTTAGTTTTTTTGCTTTTAATTATTAAATGTTATAAAAGGATAATGAGTATCTGGCTATGTTTGCGAGTGATTACTTTGGCTCTCATGTCAATGTTTCGTTTAACCCAAAGATTATATTCGTAGGCACTAAAATTGTCAAGTGTTCTATTCAAATAGTCATATACAAAGGTCGTTGCCTTGGTCCATACTAAGAATACATCTTCGAACTTGACTTCCGCAAAAGTGTCATACGCTTCAGGTTTTTAAAAAGGGTTATGTGACGTTACAGCGACTTCACGCATATTAACAAACAGTACAAACAATCATCGAAACAGTGGGTCACGCTAAAAATATATGGAGCGTGATAATTGAGTGTCAGACGACGGACTGTCCTCATTACACATGGTTTATAAATTTAACCTTGCCACCTATTGTGTCTGGAATTAATTTCGTGGATTAAGTGTTGTTTGTATGTAATTTAACTGAAACATCGTTATTTTTATTTTTAAATGCACTTTAAATAAAGGAGACGATTCGACCAGCGAGACCTTAATGCACAAATTGAAAATTGATAAGGATTGAGTCCCGGACCATCGAATCGGATCTTACATCAGTTCTATATCATCATCGAACGCGGAAGTAATCAACATAAGTCCATACAATAACGGCAATAATCTTTTAATGTTTTTTTTTTTAACAAAAACAACTTCAAATTGGTATAATTCATCCTTCTTTAGCGATAAGAAATAGAAAAAAGCAACATTTATAATATCGGTTTCCATGGTAATGTTGAGAATAACAACTTTTTGACACAATTAATATACGCGGGATCAAGTTACAAAAAAAATGAGCTAGGAAAATAAGATACGAACGCGTTTAAGTTTTATTTACGTCATTTATATGAATCCATTAAAATCAAAAAGGGCTTGTCTTAATTTTATCGTTATCTAATTTTCGGTATATCTTTGGAACTCAAGATTGAATGACATTTAAAGTTGCGATGCTCCTCTTTCAATAAAAAAAATTGAAATCAGTTTACCAAGACAAATTCTGCGGTAACAAATATAACAAAAATACAATCGAATCGGCAATCACCTTCTCTTTTTTGAAGTCGGTTATCACGAAACATGATAAAAGACAATGATAAATCTGTAAAGAAACAACTTTTATAACGTCATAATAACCTTTATAATTAAGTTATTTATGTAAATATCCGTAAACATACACGTCTATATATCAATAACTATTAAATTACCAACTAATTATTTTAAGTAACATTCAAGCAATATTTTTTGTTCGTCATTTGTAACTTTATCGTTTAGACAGGAACATAAAAAGTTGTGGAGTCGTCATATCGCGTCACCTCTGGAAATAGTAACTATGTGTCGTGTTTATAAATTTACGTCAGCGCTCGTGTATTTATTTCTAAGTTAACTTGTTGCTATAATAAGTAAATCTTGCATTGCTATGAGTACAAGCCAATTTAATGGTAAGAATTTTCTACGTCTTTAAATTTTTGCAATTATAGTTGTAATGATGAAAATTCTAATACGCATAATCAAGATTTTGATATTAAGATGTCATCCGTTTATGTCGTAAGCGCCAAGAAGACCGGGACATTCACCTGACGGTAATTGATACGCCTGATATGACTCTGCGGTCAGTCTCTAAATGTAAATGTCCATTCAATCTTCTTTTGGATGCCGACACGTTGTAATCGCAAGGTAAAACGTATATTTATTACAGACCAGACCTTTGCTATTTTACAAATCTATGTTGCAAGAGTGACTGGCAGTGTCGGTAGGGAAACTTATATCGATCATATCAATGACATTCTAAAGAAAGTCGATATAAGGAGTACCCGAAAGCGACAAGTGTATGGATGTAGAAAAAAGAAAAAGAGATGCTAGGATCAAGCAAAATGTGAAATATTTGTAATCTCTCCCTACTCCTCTGGGTTATGGGTGTGAGTGTGTACCTTGTTGTATGTACCTTTGCTATGTTTATATAAGAGAGTTAAAATCATATATTTATTAGTTTCTAATTTTAAAAGTTTCAAAAAATATGTGTCGGCATTTAAACTTTAATATGAAAACTATTGTAGTAAATATTCACGTTGTTCTATAAATAATTTAAAGAATACACACATTATTAAATTGTAAGGAAAAAAAAACCTTCAAATAAAGTTTTTTTTTGTGAAGTGTCGAGAAAATCACCCACTGCAACATTACAAAATGAGACGTAGTGATTGTGCTGATCGTTCTTAATTATCATGAACTTGTCAAGTTTAGTGTAAAATACATGTGTTCGGAAGAAGAGACGAGTGATGCAATAATCTATACAACACCTAAGGTAACAAATACGAATAAAATCTAAAGAGGATCATAAGTCTTATCAATTTTTAAGGAAAGAATGTAAATTAGTTAATTACCATCCTATTCCATACATAAAAGACATTGAAAGACTTATAACACATTACTTATAACTGTTGGTATTTGTTTTCATTGGTGGCCAAAGTGACAATACCTTAAACCGAATAAACAAACGACGCCATTTAATAAAGCGATGGCCTCGTGTGACCGACTTGCAAATCCACATACATACTGCCCCACTTCTCAATATGCAAATTTCTATCATGGTGAAGTAAGCGAACAATGTCAAAATGGGACAAACAACTTTTATCATTTATTTACGTATATGCGTTAAATATTTGACTGACCATGTCGTATTGTTTTCAGTTTCGCCTGAAGACAATGGAAGAGACACGGCGATGCAGTGAAAAGAAAGTGTCGTACTATTTTTGAACATCTTATTGAATATGTTTGAAATTTTACTTTTATGCATTGAAGTAACTTCGCTAATAATATACTAAAACACACGATTCAATTGATTAGTTTAGTTGCATTCGTTTATTGAAGATATGTCACAATACTTAAAGCAACAAAACAGCTACTAAGTTTATTCAAAATAAAAATGCTACGAGGTGGTTGTCAATAAAACTATTTGTATAGAACTAGTCCGAGCGTTTTGCGAATGGCTACTGAATTAAGCTATTCAATGTTACATAAGTCGAGTCCCGTAGTCTCTTTAAACGGTGAAAGGTGTGGATAGAATCAATTAGAGTAAGGCGCCAACTTACATTTTTCGCAGGTACTTGTTTCGTAGTTTCTCTATTTAAATAGATTTAGAAAGTACTTAGAGATGTTAAAAAATATATAAGATGTTACGTTATCTATGTTGACTTTACTTTCTTACGTATTTTTATTACGGCTTCTTATCTAAATGTATTGGAAAAGTGAAAAGTAAATTCAGTTTTCATAGACATGTGGATCCGTATACACATTTGGAAATGGTAAAACCATGAACGTATATTTTAATTATACTGCATAAAATAGAATACTAGTTACAATATTTTTTTCAGTATTATTGTCACTTCTTCATGTGGTTTGGTCGCTTAGAGAAGTCTTTTTGATGACATGAACCCCTTTGGTACTCATGTGAAATTATTTCACCTAAGACATGATACATAATTAAGTAGCTAGAAGGACAAATTTAACTAAGGCCGGTCGTGTGCGAATCGAGTGGAATGAAGAAAACAACAAAAAGGAAAATCGATCGATCGGACAAGGAAAGAATGTTGCATAAATTGCAAATTCAAGTTTGTTAACTTCAATACCTTTTCATAAAAAGAAAAATATAAAAATATCCAAAATTAACTGCAGATGATGTGAAGCGTTTGATTTCATTTGCCACCTTCTGATGGTGTGACTTAAATAATAAAATCCCAAATAAAAACAAAAATATTGCTTACATTAAAAAAAAATATTTAATTCTAAATATTATCAAAAATGTATCTATTATGAGAAAATTTAGTTAACACGAAATAAATCTCAATCATAATGATGATTTGTTTCAATATATAATTGTCTTTTAACTACACTGCTTTAACATTTTTAGTAATATTTTTTATTACTGAGGCTTTGCGACCCACATGTTGAAAACCACTGGTTTTAGAGCTATCGGAACTAGATCGCTAAAGAGAGAATTATGGCTAAGCCTAGCTATATTTTTGACCAGTGCAGTGGTACTTGTCAAAAACACACAGATTATAATTACCTCACAAGTTTTCTAAGTTACAGGTCCGGACCGATGTTGTATTGAAAAATTTAAATTCTAATCTTCCAAAGATTCTAAGGTTCTAAGCGAGAATATTATCACACAACATTCTATTTACTTTTAAAAAACAATTTCGGCTATACGCGCCTGGCTCTTTTTCTACAAAGTGAATTTGTGGTTCTTATAAATAAAAACTCATCACAACCTATACAGAGAATTGCTTCAAAATTTCACTTTTCTTTTTGATTACATAATAGAAAATCTGTCTCGTTTAATAACTGTGAGGAAATGAAATCGTATTTAAAACCTGAACAGTTTAAACTCGATCACGCTTCGCTTTATCTTGACACGTGTTTCGCTTAATTGATTCGTCAATTGCCATCGGTTATGTTTTGATCGCTGCGCTGATGTTTAAGAAAACAGTTAACAAACGTCGGTGAAACTTGTAATTGATCGAATCAATTTATTAACTGAACAAACTTTAATGTAGCTACGTTTCGATGCAAGAAGTGTAATATATGTCTTTATTGGATTTATATGAGACAGCGGCGCCGTTGAATAAATTGTTTAGATATGCAAGTGTATGTAAAAAGTGAGATAAGAAGAAACGACTTGAGGTAACCATCTTGTCTGCTACACTATAACAATGCTGATTATGTATTGTAAAGTTATAAATTTGCAGATGTTACTTTGTAATGTAAGTGAAATTCTCTAGCGATGAATAAATTATTTACGAAAACATTTCATCTATAATTCTATAATATGCTATAGCCATAACAAAACATTTTAAAAAGTGTACCTCGTGACAATAATGCTATCCAGGCTCTTGAAATAATATATAAATAAATATAATGACTCCTGAGAAACGATGAAAAAGACAATATGGCCGTACAAATCAAAGACAACCTCAATCTATCATCATATAGCAACTGCGTTAAGTTATACAGTAATGTAGGATTAATGTCATAATGGCATAATTTTTTACTTCAACGAAAGACTGGCATACACAAATAGGTAGCTGATTGTATCCACGAGATTAATACCTCGGTAACCGGTCGCGCAACGCCTTCGCAATGCCCCTAACAAGCTTTCATTGACAACTCCCAGCTATTTCTGTTGAACGGCGCGGTTGCGAAAAGCAAATACCTCGCACGACCTTGCAATTAGCAGCTTATTCGCACTGGACTGCTACGCTGATGTTATAATTTATGACGCCGGTCTTTGAATACATTGACAGAAATCCAGACAAGATTAGTTCCTTTACTGAAAACTAGTAAAGCGCCCCGTATTCCCTCGAATGGATAGATAAAGAAATAAAATTTAGTCCATGTTACTCGCTTCTATTGGTGAAAGAACTTTAAAATCGGCTTAATAGTTTAAGAGTTTTTTCGGACCAACAAATAATCGAATCTTTTCTCTTTTAATATCAGTATACTTAATATTCGGATATGTACTATCAATTTAAACGTTATTTTCTGGTTTTAGGGGATGATTTTATTACAAAAAATAATGATATTTAACCATTCAAGTATTTTAAACGATTAATGTGATAAGTGGTTTGTAAAGGCATCATCAAATCTAGGACTAATTTGATTGATCATTGAAAAAAGCTATTTGCTATATACAAATTACAGTTGATATTTGCCTAGAGCGACCTAGGTCTAACCTTCTCTGTCTACCCACCACTAGGATAATAGAATAAAGATTCCTTTCAAATCAAAATAAACAAAAGGAATTAAATTACAACGTAATGGAACGATCTAGTTTTGTATCCACTTATGCAATTCCGTTGATTTCCTTATGGCATTCAATACAACTGCTCATTGTTATGCACATATTGGAAGCTTTTAATTTTTATTGTGAAATAGCTGTTTACTAGTGGAATGTATGAACGTTCGACTGACTGGTGCAATTAATTCTTAATTAAGTCAAACTCAACGACTAACAATTCAAGTTAACAATATACTGTTCTGTCAATTTGTAGACACAATATGTGAGGAGATAGAAAAAAAGCTTAATTTTAACCTGTTTGTGGTACAATTAAAATTCCAAGTATTAAGACCACAATAACGTGTTCAAATATTATAACACGAAATTTTGAATATTTACTATATAGTATGTAGGTTATATTTGTAACAAAATTTTAAAGAGGGCAGAAAATACATTTTCTACACATGTCCAACAAGATTGCAGTCAAAAAATCTCGAATCTTTGAAAAAGCTAATTTAATATTATTAGACCTCCAATAAAATATGGTACTTGAATTTAAATGTTTCTGCTGTAATATATATTGCGTATAGAAAATATTTTAAACGAAATGTCGTGCGGTCTCAACAGGTGTAAATTTTACGTAGCTTAAAATCACCAACAACGAATTGTCCACAGACAATTGATTCATAATAATAGAGTAATTATAAGTACAGTGGTACTAACATTGACAAGCCTCTGTAGCGTGGCGACGTATGAGTTTTCGCTGTGGATGATAGCAGCGACGACGTGCCTCCGTCTCAGTTGTACAGCGGTGAGGGCGTCAGGAGGGGGGCCGAGGGACGGGGGCGGCACCCTTCCTCCCCGCACCTCACCCCCACACGAAAACATGTCCTCCTCCAGCTGTAAGAAAATGTACCCTTAGAAACAATATACCAATTGCTTGCGCCATCAATGCAATCGTAAATGGCCTTGACCATTTACCAATGTAAATGGTCAAGATCCGGTGTACAGTTTGTAAAAAATATGTCAGTGGAAATCTAAAAGTTAGCGATTTTCATTCACGTAAAAGACTTCCAAACAATTAAAGACTAAATGAAGAATGCACCGATGTCGCGGGCCATAAGGCTCCTAAATAAAATTTCTAAGATGTAGATATATTTAGTTGTAATGAGTCGAAATTCACAGACTGCATACAGATGTGCGGAAAATTGTGTGAATTTATAGTTTGGTAGTGTATTCATTGTTTGATGTTTTGTTGCTATTAAGTCACAGTATTGTTATAATTATATTTTTAATTGTTATAAAAGTTATACCTGTGTAAGTTAAGTGATTTTTCGTTGATGGAATGTAATGTACATCGAATTGGAACTTTTTTATTTATTTATTTATTAACAACAATACAACATTATTACAGAAAAGTTCCACGACCGTTCTTTTTAGCGTGATAGTCAGTTAGATATTTTGTAATAATAGTACGATGTTAGCTATTCCTTTTTGTGATAAAAGGCGATTAAAAAGGCGAATCGAATTAACGGTGGTAGAAATCAACATCAACATCTGTTCCACGAATGGCCCGCTCGACCGGTGAAATATCACGACCTCACAGAAGAAAGGAGTGAAGTAGAAGTATGCTGCGTTAAGTCTGAGGAGTGAGGTGGCGAAGGTCTAATTTTAGTCCTTTTCAGGTGAAAGGGACTAAAATTAGACCTCATTTAGACTAACATTAGATAAGAGAAGGGTGGGAAGGTTCCCACCCTTCTCTTATAAGAAATGGGCGGGAAGGGAAAGAGGATTTGACGAGGAAAGGGGTGGATAGGAGAACGAAATGTAGTTTTTTCTGTCTATTAAAGAGTAGGCAACGCCTTTGCAACTCGCAAATGCTTCTTGCAGATGTCTAAAGTCACTGGTCACTTAAGTGACCGCTTGCTCGTTTGTGACTTTCATGTATATAAAAAATAATAGAACATTTGAAGAAGTTGTAACCAACACAATATTTACAACGTGTACACGCAATGCACGACCACATGGATGGATTTTGTATAACCACTTTTTTTTTTTTCAAAAAGAGTAATATATTATGCTCTTTAATTATTTACCAAATCATAGATCTATCTGCATTATTTTTCATTTCATATTCATTCACATTTCTATAATAATCTTTTAACTTTTGTAACTAAAACAAACTGACTTAATACAATTTTATTTATAAGTCCTTAAGGCACTTATAGTCACGATATATATCACAAATTCAAATAGAGCTTGTCTCAAATCTACCAATATGTAAATTTTCGGTTTATCTTCGGAATTCAAAGTTCAATGTCATTTAAAGTTAAATGGGACTTACTTACGAATATCACCTTTCCAACAAAAAAAAATTTGAAAGCGGTTCACAAATGACGAAGTTCTGAGGTAACAAATAAATAAAAATACATGCGAATTGAGAACCTCCTCCTTTTTTGTCGGAGTAACTCCGAGTAAAGTCCGTTAAATAGTTACAAGATCAGCTGAGCTATTCACGCCGTCGAAATAAAATCGGATAGTTATGTTAGTTACCAGGCTCTATTATAACCAAATGGCCTTTTAATTTCACCCATTTAATTAAGCAAATTAAGTTGAAATTTCTCTAGTTCCCTTTGTTTGTTAAGACTCCGGCGACACACTTTTCCTTGTTTGTTTAGTGGGAATGTGTTATGCAGGTACATTCCGAGATAGACATCAGTTCTCACGCGATACCTCATACTTATTGTGTGCATATACGACAGATCATTAACATTAGCAACACTTGAATCACAGAGCCATGATATAAAAAATGTGCTATTTTAAAATGGTATTAAACGCTCAATAAAGAAAAAAATTAAACTTTGTAATCGTTTTCAAAAAAAAGGAGGTCCTCAATTCGGTGTATTTTTTTTTGAATGTTTGTTGTTACCGCAGAATTTCGTCATTTTCAATTTCAAAATTGTTTCTGTTGCTGAAAAAAAGGATAATCGCAAGTAAGTACCATTTAATTTTGTTTAGTGGGTTTCGAAGACATATCCAAAATTCTACATTAATTATGATAATAAAATAGCATGCGTCAAATGTTGTTATTGTCAACATTACCATGGCAACCGATATTGTAAATGAAATTCTTTTCTCTGTTTCTCATCGTTTTAAATCCTATAATTATATTAATAAATTGAAGTTGCTTTTGTTTTTGTTCAAAAACGTCTCTCCCATATGGATTTAAAAGACGATGATATTTGATAGCTATAAAAATTTATTGCGTAATGCTTCGAAGCGAAGTAAAAAAAAAGTTACTTTTTACATTAGAATCGCTACATACAGTCTGTTCACGTAGACTTATCACAAGATACGTTTACAAAGAACACATCAAAGTTGCCACACGTTACTTCCTCCTAGCATTAAAACGTTTATGATTACGTAATACAAAGGACAAAGACGTAAAGAGTTTGCATTATGAGTCGAGTAAAACAATATAAGATCTAAAAAACTTCATAAACATGTTTTCTGCTTGTGTGTCTGAATTTTATTACTACATGATACATATAGCGAATTTTTAAAGTGGGCACATCTGGTAACATTTGAAATGATCCTCACACACAAACACACAGTTGCGAACAGTGTTTATTAATATGGAACATTGTTCATCGCTGCGTTATCACATAAGAATATATAAATATCAATAACATGTTTCCAGACTGGGTCCAGATGACACGATTTCGCTTGCGCGTTCACAACATTCGCACACGATCGAATTCTATTGAAGAGAAAAAAAATCGTTAAATTTTTGGTGGGCAGCGTCATCTAACCGATTACTCGCACGTTGCTATCGACAGGAAATCGTACCATCAAGACAATATTAACACACATGAATATTACAAGCACGTAAATGTCAAAAGTAACATCCGCCGGACAGTCACGTGACTTACGTCAAACGTCGCCATCACATACTGAGCTTTATCGTGGAGGAGCTTTACACAGAACATGTTCGCATCAGAAACAACACCGAGCACTTGTATTATCTTTTGACATTTACGAGTGGCACGTTATCGATGCGGTCTCGCTAAGAATACACTGATGTTAAAAAAATTACAATCGTAAACATGAGTCGTGGACGGCACAGCATCGGACACCGATCGCGCATCATTATATCACATGTTTAAATAGATTCATTTATTTAGCAAGTCGCGTGCGTAGCTGTGGCCCCGCACCGGCTCGACCGGCTCGTTACACTGGCCTGTAGGTGAATGACGAGGAGACGCTCAATGGTTTGATGATTCATTTATATATAAATGAATCATTTGCCTTTCCTATACAACTTTGTATCGCACGACTGGAATAAATGCGGTGACAGACAACAAGGAGGCAAATTTATATGACGCCTTTGAATTCTTCAAATTGTGATTGTAATGACCAATGGCAGGAAAATGTGGTTTATTACGTCGATAGAGCAGCGAGACCCTGGTGTTAAACGGTTTAATTTCTCGCTATAAATCTCAATTGAAGTCGGTGTGAAGCTAAGGGTCAGCGGTCCAACGTAAGGACAGAAATATAATATTAGTTAACTTCACATAAAACACAAAAATGACACTGTTAATTCAGTCATTTATCACTCTTAAGGAGTGGATTTAAGAGGCCAGTAGTCACTTTGGTATGCTAGAAAGTATTCAATACTTCCCTAGATTTACTTAAGAGAAAGATGCTGCTTTTACGCATCCAAGGTACGGTACGTGAAGGGCAATATTCTACAGTAAAAAAAATTCAAGGCACCTCTAACAGTACAGTCTCTATAATAGTTAAGACGAGCCGAAATTAAAATTTTCTTATTTTATCATATACGTGTAGCTTGAGTCTAACTTTATCATTCATTAGTATTCTATTAACGTATCTGGAGGAAAGGAAGTGTTTTATATAAACTCTTTGTGTTTAATTGTCAACGTTACAAGTATTGTGTTGTATGCACGTAGACGTGTTACTTGTTGTAACGTGTTGAAACTACAGTTAAAATATAATTGGTCGTAATGTACCATCTCCACAACTATAAGTTATATTAAAAAGTAACTAACAATGTTATTAAAATATTTTTGAACAAATAAAATTTCAACAATATGCACTGGCTGGATAGGAAGAATCTTAGTAAGATTCTATAATAGTTAAATATGTTTAACTGGTGACAATGAATATAATTATAAGGTTTTGGAATACATTTTTTTTACATAAAGGTTTTAGAAAAAGATGACATACACAATTTAAAAAAAAAGATGTTCAGAATATCTTTACAGCAAGATAAGACGTTTATATTTTTATAGTGAAATCAAAATCCTAAATATTTATTGTACTGTAGAATTTACGTATAAATTCGAATATTAATCAAGACATCTACAATTTCATCAATACAATTTATAATTATGACAATATTTTAGTTTAAGTCGTGGTAGTTTTTGTCGGGTTTCTCGAATGTAGCAATTGTCGCGGCATCCGCAAGCTACTTAAGTTAACTACACATCCTGTCGGATGATACAAGTTAATTGCGATCCACATTTAAACCGACGCACGTTTAAAGCCATTTCGCAGTTAAACCGGCCAAATTACATAGTACGTAATAGTTGATTATTATTAATAAAACATATTTCTAGACGTGTATTTTTGTTGTACATTTTTGTTTGTTTTTAGAAGCATAAGACAATCTATTTGGCTAATTATTTTTTGTTGTTTTGTAAATATATAAAAACTCCATATAAAAAGTGACAGAATGCCATGACATGACAGGGTGCCATGGTAATGTAATATGAATGCTATAGCACTAAATGTGTATGTTTTGATAAAAACAAGTGTTTGACAATTTTTTACCATTAGTTCCAAGTTATTACGCGCGGAATCAAGACAATTATTTCATATCATTTAATTTTATGTGCGGTTCGATATTTAGGGACAATTGACAAGATTGTGCGATACAAAAATCCGCCAAATACAGTTGTGGAATGTCAACTTTTAAAAATATTCGGTATTACTATTATTCAAAGTGTATTGTTATAATTAGAAATGGTGTGAAACTGTTTAAGGATAAAGCAGCGTGGCTACGAGTTTAATGTCAACTTGTACAACGCAACATTACCTAATAATGGTAAGGAATATCAAATAATTATTTCTATTTTTAACTTATTTACACTGTTTCAAATTTTGTTAGGATCAGTATCTTTTACTTAATATATACGCTTTTTTCAAGTTACTCGACCTACGAAGTAGGTGTACAAGTACTTGTAAATACGCGTTCCAAAAATGTATAGGTGGGGATGGTATCTGGGGCTCTGTCGTGATGTTCATTAACGAAACCCAGCGGCAGGAATTGTTCCAAACAATTATTCGCAACATAGTATAGTCAGTAGAAAACGCAGAGACGCGACCTCCAGCGCAATGCCAGAGGATCACTCTGATCAGTAAGAGCTCGGTCGTTG
Source organism: Papilio alexanor hazarajatica (assembly GCA_018246295.1). Taxonomy (NCBI): domain Eukaryota; kingdom Metazoa; phylum Arthropoda; class Insecta; order Lepidoptera; family Papilionidae; genus Papilio; species Papilio alexanor. The sequence goes on from DWLR01002029.1 coordinate 15,203, forward strand.
ACGATTCGAGTCGGCTTGGCCTTGTCTTCCAAATGACCGCGAAACTGAACTCACTCGATATGTCAACGCCGAGAATGCCGATACTGGCTGAGGCAACTAGAGGAGTGTTCTCGAAGCGAAGATTTACGACAAACGAAACCGTACTGACGATCGCTAATCAGCTGGTGCTCCTCTAGGTACCTCATGAGCTGGCAGTTGATGGTCATTACCATTATTTTCGGGAATAAAGAGGCTGAAACATAGACATGGGCCTGTAGTTGTAGCAATGGTAATACTTAAGCGTAACACTCTACTAGTGTACTAAGTAGCAATGCTAATACGTATGCTTAACCATCATAAATAAATCGACGAACGAACAAAAAACCTAGACTTAATTTATAGTCTACTTTAAATATGAGATTTAAAGAAAATTTTTGTCTGTAAATTTTGATACAAATTAAAAGTCTTTTGTTTTTCCGTTTTTGCCTAACTTTTATTACATCACTATATTATTTCTAACAACATGTTACCATAGAACGCATTTGTAATTTGGTATTCTTGTTAATATAACGAAAACAATGGTCAGTGTACTACATTTATCTGTGACTTCATTCGTATTAATATTTCTACGTCATGTAATCTTACCTATAGTAAGGACATGTTTGTCATGCCCGTATACAAAATAGGTTTTTATTTTTAATCGACTTAAAAAGAAGGAAATTCTCAATTTGCTTTTTTTGTATGTCTACCGCAGAAATTTGTCACTTCCTTACCGATTTCAAAAAACGTTTCGTAAATGAACCTTTTTCTCTTTCTTATCACTGAAATACTTTAATTATATTATAAATTTGACGACGATTAATTTTGTTTGCGTTAAAAGATCGCTAAAAAGGATATTATGAACCATTTAGTGCTTGACCACTGTCCCACTATTAATAAATCTTTGAAGTTATTTTACTTGTTAATGTTTCGTTCCGTAAATGGTTTAGGAGCCGCCGGTTTACCTCTGGCAGTTTGGGCATCTTGTCATTGTCGTGCGGGTGCATGTCGTAGTGGTGAGCGGAGCCGCGGCGCACGCTGAACCAGCGCGCGAGGCGGCCGCCGCCGTCGTCTACCGCGACGGCACCATGCTGCTCTACGACCTCGAGACCACGCAGGTAAAAACAATGCTCTTACTCCTAATTTCGCATTATAAAAATAAAAAAATTACATTACACGATTAAAATGAAGCATGACATGATAATAAATATGTGTCTGTGGTTTCAGTCGTTCCTGCGCATCGCTTGCG
>DWLR01002030.1:0-16466 GCA_018246295.1 Papilio alexanor hazarajatica
TAGTAATGTAACGCCTTGTTTGCCACACTATTTATGCCCAATTAAAGCATGTCCTCATTTACATGTAATGAAAATAAAATATGTGTTTAATATTAAAGTCTTATGAAAATAAATATGTAAGACCCATTGACGCTATTTGACACTAACTCATCGAAGTAAAAAACATTGTCCTTATTTGCAAACATCACAAAGTTTTGCCAGAATTTATCAGCACAGTAAATTTTACTTTCTTTCTTGCGGAGCCCTTACGTTGCTTTAGGTAAGTGAACCTACAGCAAAAACAACGCATCATCATTTATTGTTGCTTTCAAATTTTTTATCGTCATAATTAAATCACTACGCCGTTTTTGTTAAAACGTTTTCTATAATTCACTTTTGAGTAACGTTTCGCTTTGATTCAACGTTGTCTTCATTGTGTTTACCATTTGATTTTCACATTGGCTTAAGCACTCTTTTGTATTTACATTCTTCATTGTTTGGATAACCTTTATTATATCGCTTGCATTAATCATATTACTTCAATATTTCCGCCAGAAAACTTGTGATATTCCTATATATATATATATGTATATATATATATATAAGGGTCATAACAATATTGTTATGACCCTTCTAAAATTATACGTATAATATAAACTTATTTGTTATCATAACATAATTTAGTTTAACCTTAAAATATATGATGAAAAATATTATTTACACACTATTATATTTTTCTGCTTGCAGAAATATTGACTGAAGCGTCGAAGGCATTAAGTGAAGCCGCCAGACCTAAGTCTCCGACCAAACATCTCGCTGATAATTTGTCATTCGTGAACGTCGATCAGCCGACCATAACAAGTGGCGCAGTAGAATTAGTCGATCGTACTATCGAAAAGAGTGTGGATGTCATAGATCAAATAAAAAAAGAACAACTTGCAGTTAAAATGGAAGAGATGCATAAATTAATTTCTCCTGAAAACTTCTACTCAAAATCTGTCATTGAAACATCTACATCATCTTCATCTATTCATAAAACAGTTGAAGGTGCGGAATTAAAATTCCAAAACATTGATCCTGAAGCAGTGATATCTGATATGGTCACAAAATTAGGAACAACACAGGAAGAATTCAGCACTATCCTAACTCATAAGGAAACCGAAACAAGAAAAATATCTGGTCAAGAATTTTATTCCGAAACCAAGCACGTATCTTCATCCGACGATGATTCACTTGTAATAAAAACTGAAACCACTCATGAATTACGAGGTCAAGAACACGAAGTAAAAGAAAAATCAGTAGTAAGAAAAGATGGTGATCAAACAGAAACTTCGGAAAAAAAGTTTGAAAAGGCACATGAAGCTTCTGCTAAGAGATCCGATGTAGAAACAAAAACTGTTTTTAAAAGCACAGATGATGCAGATATTATGAAAGTTGAAAGAGAATTCACTGAACAAGGTCTCTATACTGGTCGACAGACAAAATCAGAAGAAAAAATGACTGCTCTAAAAGATGAAACTGTTAAGAAAAAACAGGAACTAAAAATTTCTGAAAGGGAAATGTCACATGAACAGTGGGGTAAGGAATATTTTACTCAACCTGGCGAATTAGAAGATATTCAGGAAACCGATGATAAATCAAAGATATCGTTTGTGGACTCTACTTTAAAAATCGTCGAGAAAGACGAAGTTGTTTCAACCACAGAAATTTCTGAAAAGGGGAAAGTAGTGAGTTCTAAAGTCGAACATCATAAAGAAGAATCTGTAATTGAGAGCAAAGAACATGACGACCTCAGTTCTGATGCTTCACATGCACCTAGTTTTAAAACTGACTCAGCCGATAAAAAAGATTCATCTGAAATGAGCCCGCGAAGTAAATCTAAGTCATTCAAAAAAGATAATGAAGTATATGAAGTTGATTTTATCAAAGAAATTAAGGTTTCAACATCGCCCATAAAAAGTTCATTTAGTCGAACAGGAAGCCAGGATACTCATTCTGAATCAGAAATAGTGCCTGATTTACCACATGATGATAAAACGGGAGAAACTCCTAAAAAGGATAAACTGAGTAAATCTCCGATAAAATTACAACAAAATGAAATTCAAGATCAGGTTTTAGAAGTATCTTTACACAAAGCAGATTCCTTCGTAATGGGAGATATTGAACCACATGAAATAAGCGTTAAACAAGATATAACTGATTTAAGTTCTATTGAAAGCCCTAAAAGTGACATAAAGATCGAAATTAAGCCTACTGAAGCTGTAGAAAGTGAACAATCTGTTAAATCTGTGAAAATGGATTTGATTCCGAATGTTATCGAAACACAACGAACAGAATGGGAAGATCCATCTACCACAACTAAAGATTTAATGATAAAATCGAGCGAAAGCGTTGACACTGAATATATGATTAAGTCACTTGAGTCACATGACGGTGAAATTTTGCAAAAATCTATGGACTCTACTGTAAGTGCAGAAACATTGCAACCATCTGAATTTTCTACTGAAGGAGATTCCGCGTATTTGACCGGGACAGATAATAAAAAAGAGGAAATCAAACTGATAAAAGAAAAAAGTCTCGAAGACATATGTAGTAGTGGATATGACACTGATCTCTCTTCTGCCGAGTTTCATGCACTGAAACTTGAAACAGAAAAGGTTGATTTTGACACATTGATGTCTGCTCAACCACTCTCCGACTTATCAGTTTTGGAAAAAACTATTGATGAAGTCAAGCAGTCTCTTGAAGCAGCGCAAGTAGAAATTATAAGCGAAAAAAGTGATGGGAGTAGTAAATATAAGCAGTCGCCCTCCGAGTTTCAATTTAAAATACTAATAAGTCCTGAGAGGCCAGCTGTTATAACTGAAGAGCCGCTTCACGTCGATGATCATTCAAATAAAGTTTTAACTACTTTTGAAAAAGAAGAGAAAATATTAGACAGTCAAAAATCTGATTCCACTTCACAAAAAATGAGCTCACAAGACGAAACTATAACATCTGAAGAAGAAAGAGAAACAGTTCGAATAAAAGAATTTAGCCCACCACTCGATACTGGAGATTTGTCAGTAAAATCAGACAGTGGTCCCCATTCAATTTTAGAAACTGAAAGTGATATTGCTTTTTCTGACCGTGACGGCTCTTCAAAGGGCAGCCCTGAAGTCAAATTAAGAGTTCACAAGCATATAACAAGCAAATTAGGGATAGTTGAAAGACGCTCAGCATCTGAACTTGAAGGCTGGTCTAGCTCTGGTGAAAGTCACTATCAAAGTTTTGAACACTCCGAAAGTAGGCCATTATCTTCAGATATCGAAGTCATGTTAACGGCCCAAAGTGGAACTGAATTTGAAACCGCACTTACAAGTCATGATGTTTCTTCGCAATCGCTTAGGACTTCAAAAGATTACTTTACAGCAGGAAGTTCGCTTGCTTCAAGAGACAGTATGAAAAGTCTAGACTCAGATGGGTCGAGTCATGTAGCGAGTATTGATATTTCAGATGCTTCTGAAACTCTTGTTCCATCAGCGAATGAACTTAAAGAAGAATTAATGGAGAGTAGTACTTACGTTGAACAATTTCTTCATGAAACAGACAAAGAAAAGGTTTTGAAATCAAAGGAAATGAGTGACGAGGAAGTGTCAGGTGATGATGAAGAAAATAAAATTGATGATATCGAACCACTTGGCAAAATGAAAAGATCACATGAAATGCGGTTTCAACCAAAAGAAATGATCCCAGAACACTTTCCTATAGATGGGACATCTGAAAGTATTGAATTTGATGACGATTCAGTTAAGGATAGAGATGGCTCGGATACTACGATTTCTAGTCAACTTAAGACTGATGAAATTTTGTCCTCATCTATTTCTAAATTAGATGTATCTTCGTCTTTTTCACAATCTGAAACAAACAAAGACTTAAAAGAACAAATTGTTGCAAAAGAATCAACTACAAAAGACGAAGCTATGCCTTTTACTATAACAAAGGTAGATAAATCTCAAAGGGAATTGGTAGATGTTGATAGTCAGATAATAACTGTAGGATCTTCAGAATTTGAAGAAATTGAGAAGTTTGGAAGCATAAAGACAATACATACTGTTGACGATGAAGCTATGCGCCAAACAGTAATTCAGACTGAACAAAGTGTTCAAAACGAAATACCTGAAAAAAATCAAATTACCGAACAATGCGTTCAAAAATTAGTGCAAGATATCAGTGCAATACCTTTTCCTATTACAGAAAAGCCTCCAAGTCAAAGAGAACTTGTTGACGTAGATGCTGAAATAATACCTGTCGGTACAAAGCAATTTGATGAAATATCGAAATCAAAAAGCGATTCTTCAGTACCTAAAACTAAAGTAGAAAAATCTACTGTAATGCTATCGGAAAGTCAATTAGAAAGTAAACAAAGTTCCACATCTAGTTTGAAAACTCATGAGCACATATCGACTCCACATACACCGTTGTCTGCGCCTAGTCAGAGTTCATTATCTACAGAAAATGGTCGAGAGTATGTTTTAGATGATATTTACGACATATCTGAAGCACCTGAATTAAAATCCGATTTTGCAACTGAAAGCAGTCGATCAGAATTAGTCGTGACAACGGAAGATAAAACCTTACGAACTTACGACAAGGAACAAGAATCGCCAACCAGTGATGAATTTGAAATGGTTGACAAACCAAGTGAAATGGATGACTTTGTTGTAATAGAAGAGGTAGCAAAAGAGGCCCAAGAAACAGACCCGGAGGGGAAAAGTGTTAAAATAATATCACAAAAATATGTAAAAAGACATGACGTGGAAGTTGAAGAATACTTATCAAAAACCACGAAAAAACAAGATAGCAGCAGTGCTTCAGGTTCTTTGTCGGATGAAGAACTGCTTCAATTTGAAATAGAGCAAAAAAAGCTACAAGCTCAAGAATTAGCTGACATCGAAACTGGTAAACGTTGGATACAAATGCAATTTGAAGGAGATCCGAGGTATGATTATGAAAGAATACCTCTGGAAGATATAAAAGAAGAGGAGATGACGGATTTTGATGCGAGTAGAATTGGAAGTTTGAGTTCTCAGAAAGAATCTATTGGTAGTTACGGTAGTTTTAGAAACTCATATGGAAGTTTATCTGAATCCGAAATGGCATCACGTATACGATTTAGAGTCCGTGGAGAAAATGATGACATATCTATTAGTTCATTACAAGAATTTGAGAACCTCGAAAGAGCCTTAATGGAGCAGTATCAGCAACATTCATCATCATCTCAAGATTCCTTAAACGGATCTTTACCGAGAAGATATATACTTAGTAGAAGTCAGGGTGATGATATATCCGTATCAAGTCTTAAAGAGTTTGAAGGTTTGGAATCTGCGTGTTTAGAAGCTTTAAAGGCTGAAATCCTAGCGAAACAAAAAGAAGCTTTGTTACAAGCCGATCCCAAAGTTGCCACCGGTAGCTTTTTAGAACAAGAGAAGCGTTCTTATAGCAGTAGTTCGGATAGTAGTCCACCCCTAAAAGGAGGAAGCCCAGGACAAAAATCAGGTAGCCCATCTCAAAAAGGAGGAAGTCCCTCTCAAAGAATTGGCAGCTACGGTAGTCCATCGCAACGACTTTTAGCTGATTCAGCAGCAATAAGGAAGTTAATTGACCAACAGTTAGCTTTAGAGCAGAGAATGCAAGAACAAGTAGTACCAAAAATTATAACTGTTAAAAAACATGACGATCGGGGTGCATTTTTCGTGCCAGAACCTGAGCCGGAGACATCAAAGGATAAAACAGCTGAAGTTGTAGAGGAATGTGAGAAAACTTCAGCCTTCGTATGCGCCGCGGCTCCGAGTGACGGGTCTGCGGAGTCGATACCTGGAGATTGTGAAGAGATGATGAAAATTTTGGATCAGGAAGAAAAAGCTAAACGCCAACAACAGCAACTTCGAGCCATTTCGAGGACGTTTTCAGAAAGCGGTGGTGTTATTGAAGTCGTACGAACGACAACAGTAATACAGCAAAGATTTGTTGATGGAAAGAAAGTATCAGAAACTGTTTCAAGCACCGATAACGAAGGAGCTGTTGACATTCCATCGAGGTCTATCCAGTACGATGACGGCTGTATGTCCTTAGGATCAGAAATGTCTTCGTCGTTGGCTTCCCAACCTTCAGAAATGGATAGTTTAATGACTGTGATGGAGAAGCACTCGGGGGGCGAGGCTGTAACTGTTACACACCAAACTATTACAATGTCGTCGGAAAAGCCGGAAGATTTAGACTTCGTTCGTGAAGGCAGCGCCATACGTGAGCTGTCGCCCTCCTCTGGGAGGTCGGTGGCTCACAGCGTTACCTCGTTTTCTGGCAAACATTTTACAGATCCCGCAAGCGGTTCGTGGAGCTGTCAAGACGAGGAATTGAGTTCTTCCGGTAGTTTCAGCAGGTGAGAATATATCTAACAAATGCATCGAAATCATTATATATTGAATAAAAAGCTTTCTAATATTCCATGTAAAATCTCCTTTAAGGATATTTAATTGTAGTTAATTTTCATCGTTCTTTTTGTTTAGCACAAACATCCTTTCCAATAGAGTAATATGTACTAAGTATCCTAGGTAATTCATGCAAATAATTTACCTTAAAAATTAAAGGAGTAAAATTTGTATGTGAATCAAATGTAAAAATGTGAAATAATTTGCATAAATCTGTACGTTCTGATATAAAAGAGAGAGCAATAGAATGTTCAACAAAAAATAGCTGAGCTAAAGACGATCATAACACCTATTCGCTACTGTTCATAATGCAATACGGCCGGCCCTTCAAACCGAAATTGAGAACTAATTAACAAATGTACCCAGTAAGTTTATATAAGTAATGGCTTTGCCATAAGTACGGTTAGACTTTATGCCAGAAGTCATTAAACTAATGATGAACCGAAATCTTGTTTGTCCGTAGTACTAAGCTCATTTCGAATATATAGCTACCGTCAGTGAAATTGACCCAAATTTAATAAAGACAATCTCGGTCCATAGAGCCCGAGCAGACCTTATGCTGGGCAGCACTGATAGTCTAGAGGCGACAAGTTCTAATGCGACAAGAGCTACATTCAACTACGAAGTGGACACACCGATGACAGGCAGTCTCACTTCTGGAGGTGAGAACCGCTTTTATTGTGTACATCATATTAATGACAAAAAGCAAAACTATTTAAACTAAAAAGTTTTATAAAAACATAGAAAGTAAATAAAATAAATAATTGAATATATATTTATCCTAATGATAAAACCATAACATGAACTATAACAATTCATTGTTCCAAATCAAAATTGTGCTACCATCCTCGCTTATTATAAAAGTAAAGGGTTTTGTATCCAGAATACTTTACACAATTACATTTTTATCGGCCATACATTTTCTAAATAAAACATTTTGCAAATCAATTGTATATTCCATTAAAATATTATAGTTTGAAACATCTGGATACAGACCATTGTATGACTATGTACTTACTCATACGTATTTCATATTATTTTTATATTGACATATTGCTATCCCGCCAAGCTTGATACTAATCGTAAAGATAACAGCGGTACGCCCTCCAGGGTCGAACACTATGGTCTCCTCTCTGGACACCATGGATCCGATAACAGCCGTGCAGATGGAAAGCTTGGAATACCAGTCCAGTGAGCAACACTCGCACGATTGTCCAGTGCAAGATCCCGAAACCGATACCGAAAGATTGGTAAATATTGGTGAAAATAACTTCTGTACACATAATTTTTGGTTCTTATTTACTGAATTTAGAAGGATTGTAATAATAATAATAATATTCAAGGACATTATCCACACACGCCCATCTGATCCCAAACTAAGCAGAGCTTGTGTTATGGAAACTAGATGACTGATATACTACATATATTAATATTTTTCTTTTGTAAATAAATACATATATATATATAATTACACCCAGACACAAGACAAACAGACATGTTCATGCACACAAATGTTTGTCCTGGTTAGAAATCGAACCCACGACCAACCGGTCAGTCATTATAAGTCGAATTTATAAAAAAATACTTCAAAAATTTCTTCAATGATTTCTTATATTTAAAAAAATCTATAGTTACAATGTATACCACAACCTATTCAGCTTTTAGTGACTACCGGCTTAAAGGAGCTAAGCCAATTTCATGCTATATTTCTCTTCAGTAATTGAATACATCTTCACACTAAAGTTGCCATCAAATTATATAAGGTCATGCAATTTAATATCTATTTCTGTTGATGTGAGAGTTTACTAACTCTTTATACCAAACTTTTAAACTTGTATTTAACGAGTGCAAGTGCTGGTTATGCAGCTCCTTAACATTTTTTTAGGATTCCGACGGACGTGTACCGAAGGCAAAGGAGCGTACAATACTGTTCGACAGCACAGATACGCTAAGCGCAGTGAGTGCCGACAGCTCGGTGCGGGAAGCAACTGTGGAGGCACCAGCGCCCACTTTCTATATCGGAGATACACCAATTCTGAGAGGTGAGAATTCTTACATACATAACGTTCACGCCCGTAAACGAGAGGGGTAGGCAGAGGTTACGGATTTTCTCGGATCCTAGCATACATCTCTCGCGTTTACAGTCATACATCCACTCATGCATGCTAGTCTGTTACGGGTACTCCTTATATCGTCTTTCTTCAGAATATCACTAATATGATCGATATAAGTTTTTCTGACAACAACACTGCTATTTACAGTGATAATACAAATACAAATTTATTGGTAGTTATAAAAAATACAATACAATACGTGTTATATTAAATGAAATAAAATTTGAATTGTGACAAAAAAAATGCAAGAAAACAAAAAAAAAACTCTTAAATGGCAAACATGAATTTCGTTAGTTAAAAGAAATTCTTCAACATTATAAAATGCTTTTTGAATAAGCCAAGATTTTAATTACTATTATTGTATTGTCTTTTCCCTTACAACGCTATACAGTCAATATTCTTGTTTTGATAAATTAAACGTTCTCTTATAATTAACTTACATCTGAGTTTCTAGATTTGGGTAACTAAAAGCCACTAATATATGTAAGATTTATATTTTTTATCTATTGTTCCCATTATATTCGATAACGCTTCGGAGATACGCTAATCAATATATTTGTATTACTTAGAAATATATTTGTATTACTAAGCTCTTTTAATATTTAAATAGGGTATTGATAATTTTACATGTTGTTCCAACCACACACGATAATGATTCGGAAATCGTTAGTTAAACTATGTAATTAGTTTGTAGTAGTTGTACATATATTGTGGAGTACTTAGATTCATTTATTAATCATTTATGTTAATTTTGTGTGAATCCTTTGGTTTTAATAAATTTAAATAATTTCTTTGCGTTTCCTCTGAAGACAGAGTTAGTCGTCACGAACGACGACTAAAGTTTAAACTTTAGTCGTCTTCACATCCTTTTCTAATAAGGAAAGGGTGGGAAAGGAAAGAGGATTAGACGGGGAAGGGGATGGATAGCAGAGGGAAAATTACAATTTTTCTGTCTGTCCCCTCCTCTGTCTATTAAACGTAGGCAACGCATCTGCATCTCGCAAATGCTTGTTGCAGATGTCTATTGGTAGAGGTCACCTACATGACCGCTTGCTCGTTTGCCACGTTCTTGTGGGAAAAAAATTACCAACAAGCAAGTAGTGGAACTCTATTGTTGATTGGCTGAGGGTGAAATATTCTTAATTTGATGTTTAATCAATTTTAAAATTTTCAGGTGAAAAAAAAGATGATGACGGTCCACAACCAACGCTATCTGGAAGCTGCCCTGCATCACTACCGCCGACAACACATCCCTCTCCCCCAATACCGGCTCAGAGAAGGTACATCAAACGCCTTTCATATTCTAAATACTATTCGAAATCAGCTTTTATCTGTTTATCAGGATATGTTTTCGATGTTGTTCATAATCGTTTTATTTTATCGCTTTTTCCTGTTTCTTGATTTCTTTGATTCGAAGATTGTTTAATATTTTTTAAATCTAAATCTCCAAAGTATGTACCAACTAAAAGAATGATTATTATTGCAGCTGCTATTGTTTAAGTCATTCGCGAGACAAGACCGACAAATAGGTACACAATTATATAGTTCAGCTTTTTTAATATTGTTTGCGACATATTCATATTATATATTGCTTTTTTTATGACAAGATTCGTTTATACCTATATTATTTGAGTTTGTTTTGATTTTTATTTAAATTGCTGATTAATATAGCATGGAAAGAAGATTTTCATTTTGAATGATTTATTTATTGTGGAAATTATGTTTAAAAACATCTTCTAAAACTATACTTTATACAATTATTTAACAACTATTTGACGTTACTTAATAACAAATTAAACGTGTTGTAATTATTTTGTTCTATAATTAGTTTGCATAACATTTTAAAATATTTAAAATATAATAATACATACTTTTGTCATTATCCTCCAGTCAAAAGGTACCTTGAATTAATTTGAAACAAAGTTTTGTAATTAAATCATTGAAATGTATGGAATGTGTACAATATTTGTACAATTTATATCTCTTTTAATTTTATTAATATTAAATTAGTCAAGATTCATTTAGACAAACATATTAAAGTTAACAGCTTCAACGCCTTGTAATTCAAAGTTATTTTACAATTTAAATAGTTATTTGGAATTCTAAACATAATTTCCACGAAAGAAGTGTTTAAACTGATCATAAGATCCAATACTTTCTTTTCAGATCTCTCACAATGATCGCGAAGTCTCCACTCTCAAGTCTCGATGAAATCGCAAAGAAATAATCCTGACATTGATTAATAATTTAACATAATTTTGCTTTCTCTGTTAAATTTTTAAATGACATTATCTCAAATAAAAACAATGGGCTATTTAGCTTAAGCGGTCGCACGATGCGCTTCTAAATTTAGCTTAAGAAACAATTTAGACAACTAATATGAATACCAAAAATCACTAATCAAACTGCAAGATTAAGCTTTCTTATTCTTGCAGTTTGATTAGGTATATTTATACAAAATCCCTTAATAACGGATAGAAGATACTATTTTTCGCAGTAAAAAGAGGTCTGTTTTTGGGTTACCAAAAATAATTTGAATTGAAAACATATTAAAATTATATAGACAAAATAAACAAGATGAAACGTATATAAAGCATTCTAAAAAAATGCATCTACGTGAAGTACTTTGAAACATTACCAGGTTTCGGAATATTCTAATAAAAATCAACAAAATCTTGAACTGAAACATTTTTCTAATGACAAACGCAGTCATATAATGGTGAATACTGCCAAATAACAAACATTGATACGTTTATTAGTTGGCAATATGACATCAATTTATTTAATAGTATTTTTAGTACTAATTTTTGTAATGACGCGTCAATTTTTATATGACGCTTGTCCATGTTACTTTGACCTATTAAAGTTTTAGATAGAAGCTTAGCTTGATAGTTTTGAAATGACGCTTTTTCGGAATGACATAAACATTGTAGTGTGAATGTTTTATAAGAATGCTAAGTCTTGAAATTTTGATATTGGATATTTAGAGATTTCAAATGATTTTGAATTATAACTCTATCTCGCTTACTTGTACGAAATCTGAATAAGAAAGATGAACGTGTTGATTTCAAGTTTTGCACAATTTCTCATATAAGTATAGCTAGGTAGACTACAAATGGATAGAATTAATGTAACGACTCGGTAACTACGGCCAACTTCTAGGGATATGAATACAGACTGCGTGCTGAAGATTGATTTCATATATTTAAAATATTTAGTCTAGATTATTTACGGTATCTTCATGTTTATTTAATTTTACCTTGTTAATGTAACACTTCTTCACAATTTTCGATATATATATTTAACTATATCTTATAACGACGAAAGAATTCTAAGCGTACCAAATTAGTAATTGGTGTAAACATTTGAGAGCACTTACGACACTTTTTTTTAAATCTAAACTGACTGCGGCTTTAAAGTAAAAAAGCCTTTTATAATTAAAACAATCTTTTATAATTCTAAGTTTATCACTGTTAACAATAAGAAATTTCCATTATAGCTTATAAGCTTTTATAAATTAGGCATTATCCATCCAAATAGTTGGTCGTAGAATTAAAGTAAGAGTATAAAATGTCTCAGAACGTGCTCACTTTCATAAATGTTAAAGATTTAAAGGAATCTTTTTCAAGATGGCGATGTTGACAAGGTTTGGAGAAAGATGACAAAGAGGGATAGAATGAAGTTAAACAGTCATTGTTCTTGTGGTTTGAGACTGAAGATTGGCGAGATATGAGATTCTAGTTGGGAGTTCAGTTTGTGCTGGTTTGAAACTATATCACCGTGTCTATCTTCTATCTACGAATGTAGCAATGTAACATTTGCTAGTGTATTTATTACGATATAGTTTGTTTTTAAGAATCGATGTGCTTACTCTCGGTGTTGGGACGCCTCTGCGGCTACGCTTTATTAAGTTTCAAGTTAGTTAAGTTGCTCTATTCGATTGTTTCACGTTGTATTTGTAATATTGCAAAATATTCTATCGATAAAACTAAATTACTATTGAATATTGAATAAAACGCTATGTCTCATATTTAAAGTGTTGTTTTATTTAACCTCATCTCACGCTTAACAAATATGATTAATGTAAATGGATATGGATATAAAGTTTATCTCAGGATCCTCAGATTAGCTCCATCTTATCCTTATGAATCGACTTTATACCAACCCTCCTGCGCAATTCCCCGTTTACATCATCGTAATTTTATTTAAGATAATATATTGATTTTAATCAATTGTCATTTTGTAAGCATGACTATCTACGTTGACGGGACTAATGAAATAATGGCGATGGGAAAAATAATAGAGCATACAAATTTGTTATAGAAAATTTAATTAAAAAATAAATAAATAGGACTAAAAGCTTTTACAGTGCTTCAAAATATAAAATTGTCATGATATTTTTAATAAATAATTTTTGAACACAGACTATCGAAATTTACAATAAAAATAACCACTCTTATTCGTCTTTGCTCATTTAAACATCAATTTAAACAATATTGGCACTAAATTTGCACATAAAACGTTTTTAGTTCAATAAAAGTAATAACTATCAGTAGAAAAACTAACTTTAGTAGTCTGAAATAATGCAATTTATACTTAGATCGAAATCATCATTATTGAAAATTCAATAAAATCACAATATCATCACATCGCACAAAATTCAGATAAAATGTTGATGCAGTTTGCGATTGTGAAACAATTTTAGAAAATACTTATTTAATCCTTTTGAAATTATTTCAAATGAACAAAATCATTAGAATTAAAGATTATTAGAAGTGGTATCTACACGTAAATTATCGTAAGACTAGCCTTAGTCAAAATATAAATGCATTTGAGCCTCAACTTAAAATAAACAATCACACAATACACCATACAACATTTTATTTTAGTTGTACTTTTGTTTCAATGCTGTTTCTTTTATTTTCTTCTACCGAATAAGTTCACATAAATTTTGCTTGCATTTTCTCACCATACATTTTCCTTGTGATAGTTTTTTATTAAGTCGCGATACCTCTAAGTCACTTAAATATATATAACTCAGCTATTTAATTTAAAGTCACAACGATTAGTTTGAAAGTTACTGTATATCTATGCCCCATGGAAAATCCTCAGAAGCCTCAAATAAACGCAATCCTAAAATCGATTACTAACTTGTACCTTTTCATACTTTTTTATCTTATTGTGTAAAATAAATAATATTTCTTGAGTTATATAAGAAACGGTCGATGAATGAAAACTCTTCAAATAAGAAATCGTACAAAATATTGTTATAGGTACTAATAAAATTTACATAAGATCGATTTCTTGTTCAAAGTATTTTCATACATTCACTTAAGATCTAAATATATTCTTACACGTATTATGGCATTCATAAACTTTTTTTTGTTTTATGTAAACAAAATGACAAACAATAATCAATTCTGTTTATGAACATTTAAAGAAATTCCAAATCCATAATTGAATAAATAAATAATTAAATAAATAATCTCTAGTTAAGGTGGAGAATAACATATGATTCGAAAACAAATTTTTATCCGAAATTAGTGCAGTTTTTGTTATTTTCTTTCTTTCTTCGTTCTTCAAATATGCTATTTGTAAAGTCTTCTTATTTAAATACCTATTACTAATATTTTGATAGAGCTTCATCTTCACAACGAGTCAAACTCGGACACGTCGCTCGTCTAGAATTATTTAAAAAAAATGATATATTAATTATTTTATAATACATTTATATTTATAGCCGGGTCGAGGCTTCCATAGGAGCCATCGAGCTTAGTTACTGGTTTAGGCCCCCTCAAATTCAGTCAAACTGTAAATGCTTCTTTGGAAGAAGCATTTACAGTTTGCAAGTGGTAAAAAATTAGATACAAAAAGCCTTCCCTCTAGCATAAAAAAAGTTTGCATCCACTCCTCATTATTTAACACCCATAGAATTACGAGTGGCGATGTTATCGTAGGGTGAAATGCACCAGTTTAAAATAAGTCTTTTTGCTCTTCTCTTGAAGAAACTTCCAGTACCTCACTTCATTTTGTAAATAAGTCTATTATATCCCAGAAAGGTTGAAACAAATCGACGAATGCAAATATAAACGTTCTAATATTAGTTTGATAACGTTGTTAGTTAAAGTAAAACATTCCGAAATAAGTGTGAGAGTGAGAGTGTAAGAAAATAATTGTGCAACAATACCCACAAGATCAGGTTTATAGAGGTGGACGTGCGGTAAGAGAAAGGTGGAACCCAAGTCGCGCTCTGCCATCGTATTTGCCTCCTGGATAAATTTGGGGAAAATATCACGGAAACATTATATCAAAGTACGACGTTGTAATCAATAAAGTTCAAAATATTGTCAATTTAGAGTCATAAAATATAACACGTATATTTCGACAGATTGTAATTATTTGGAAACGTTAATAATTATTAAGTTATTGCGTTCTAAGGTTTTTATCAATAACATGCGAAATACTTTGTTTTAGATGTTACAGTTACCCTATTTATGTGTGTACCAAATTAAGGTCACATTAACTATTGTGGTAGGGTTGTCGTTATATGGTGATTACGAACTATTTCGAAATGTTCCGTTACATTCAAAGATACATAGTATGTACATACATTATTCGTATCATAAAAGCATTTAAAACATTTAGAAATCGTCAGTGACCACCATTTCAAAAGTCTATCGGACCTTTATTATGTAAGAAAACAAGACACTGATCTACAATACAGATGTAAATCAAAAATTGTATGCTTTCACCCACATTAGTGCTTGCCTACCTGATGTGTCAATCGTGTGGACGACGCCGCCCTACCGGTGCTTGCTGGTAAAGTACCTCCCACTGACCTCGCCTCAGATAGGGTCCTAAAATGGTAACATTGTAGCTAAATACAGACTAAAGATCGCCCAGTGGTCAAAATTCAACCAGAAATATATGTTTTATTCTGTTATGCGATTTTGAGCGTAGAATGCTTTAAAGTAGATTAGGTTTGATGATGGCTAGATGGCGCTGTCATTAAAACAACAAATTTTACATTTTCTTAATTTCAATGATGATTTTAGTTATGAGTTAAAATCAAAATATAATGAAGCGATTTATCAGTACTTACAACTCTCCAATTCTTCTTTCGGCGTCCGTCCATTCAGACAAATCTTCTTGGCTATATTTCAGAGAAATAAACAAGTAAGTACTAAGTTTAAGTACTATTTATATTTAATTACTACTGATATTTAAGTACTACTTAACCACAGTACTTAAATTATATCTGCGAAAGCGATTATGCTTTTGGGCTTATCAAAACCTGAATTTTGTATGTAATGTTTATCAAATCAGAACAAAATTAATACACATATTATTAGATGTTGCAACATGTATTTTTGATAAATAATATCCAATCGTCAATTCTACATAATTGTATACGTACCAATAAACCTGGACAATAACACTGCACCGTACTACTTAATGTCATTACCTGAACTAAATCAATACCTATATGATTTCCTTAGAGTGCTGAATCTCGAAAGTTCCCCGTCGATGTCTGTCTTGTTGACTGACGACATGTCATCTCTGTCATCCTTCCTGTCATTATCTATTGTCTCGTCTGGACGGATTGTCGTTGATACTTTAAATCCAGCTGATATTAACGCCCCTGTAATAATTATTTAATATATAATTAAATAATTATTATGAATTGTTTAATATTTCTTTAATAAATACTTTAACTTTAAATTAAAAAAAAACTATCTCAAATTACAATAAACTTAAAGAATAATTAGAACTTTTGATTTATTACTGTAACTGTGAATTTTAAATTACCTAGTTATCAGGTTGGTAACTAATAAACCCGCCATCTCACAGTACAAGATTATTTTATTTTTTAGAGAACTAAATACAATTATTTCTCAATAAT
>DWLR01002031.1:0-16466 GCA_018246295.1 Papilio alexanor hazarajatica
ACTAACGGATTAGGATGACCGACGGCGGAATCAAAGTATCGACGTGACGCCAACTTCAGGTGTTGGGCTATGGTAGGGAGTTCTAAATCTACATGTAAATCGCTATTGCGCACGTACCACGGTGCTCCAGTAGCCCTGTGCAAAAATCTATTCTGGATCACCTGAAGCCGGTGTATTTGTATATAGGCTATATGCGCGAATACCGGGTTAGCGTACGTCATAACGGGACGCACTACTGCTTTAGTACGTCACAACACCGTGTTACCAAATATAAGGAAGCGTTGTACCAACTTTGCTACAGCGCACCAATTATAACGCAGAATAGAAACAACTAATAGTTGTTTTGTACTAGGGTAGAGCGAGAAAAGGAGTCGCTCTAGGCGCCAGGCTAGCAAGGGGCGTTAAAACGCCAAGAGGCAGTGAAAAAGGGGCTGTCAATAATCTCGCTCTACCTCGATTGAAGACTAGAACTGACGCTGATTTTGCGCATGATAGAAATAAAATATATAGACGTATTCAGAGCGACCCAGTATTTATATGTTGCTTGGGCTGAGCTTTTGTTGAGTAGGCATCAGGCTTTCTAAGAGAGAGCAAAAACATTTTAATAAAACCAGTCTATTCGTAGTGCCTGGATATTTAATCTAGATAAACTGTTAAATGTAAAGTCGTGATAGTATTAGGGATCGCCGGACGAGGAAACGAAAATAGTATCTATAATTTAATAGCTTGAAATTTATTTTATGTTTTATTTCATTTCTAAATTTATCTTCTAAAATAATTAACATTTCCTAAAAGAAATTGAATACTTTACGAGGTAATCAGTATTTAATCGAAAAACCCTGCTTTAGCTTAATATGTGTGGTGGATTGAAATAGGTCCTCTACTATGCGAATGCGAATATAAATTACTATTATAATACTCCACAAAGTAAAACTCCAGGTAAACAATATTGTATCAAATGCCAACCATAGATTGGTTGGCATTTGATACAAAATACAATTTAATCATAGATTGGTTGGCATTTGATATAATTTGATACAATACAAATCCATTTATTTTTGATACGCTTTAGTTTAAAACTCATTGTCGCTTCTATACTATTCTATCGTAGAAGGAATATTTGTTTATTTGTTTGCAGGTAATAAGGTGAACTCTAAAACTACCGAAACAATTTTTATCCTTATCCTTAATAGATAAATATTTAAACATTGGCAGACTGGTCTAGTACAATTTATCGCCTTGTATCCCCTCCCTTTTACTTTTTATGTTTGATGTAAATGGGGATCTATTTTTCTAGCTTCTATTATAGCTAGCATAGCACCTACCATATTTCTTGTCCAATTAGTCTACATCGTGATGTCTCTGAGGTGCTAACACAGTTAGGCCAATCATTACGACTCGCACGAAATATTCTTGTATTTTGCGTGCTGCTGATTTATATTTTGTCGTAACTCTCATGCAAATCGGGTTTTTTCCAGTTTCAAAATATCAAAGTATTATCATGCTTGTACAGAACTTTAAATTGATCTTGATAATTAGTGTCAAGGAAGTAGTCGCCGGACAAATCTTCACGATTTTTAACGTCACAGATTCTATGACGAGTAGTATTATATAAGAAGCCTGTACACTGACGTTTAGTTAGGTATTTGGTATTATGAAGCTTATTAATGTAATAAAAGAGCGTACTCCTTCCTAAAAGGCCGGCAACGCATCTGCTGTTTTTCTGATATTGCAGATGTTTATGGGCGGCGGTGATTGCTCATTTGGGTGACTCGTAGCTCGCTTGCCCCCGTCTTCTATAAAAAATGAGACCTAAGTACGAAACAAGCTACTTAGTACTAAATCTTATAACATTGTCTTAATCTTAGTCAATTTTTTAATCTTATTATTAGTTTGTACTTACATACAAGGAAACAAATTGTATCGATGAAATATAACGATTTTTGACCATAATGTAACCGAATGATTTAATTTTTTTTAACACGCAGTCATGGGCCAAAATAAAAAAGTATTTGTTAAAACTCATTATCTTCTGCTTATAGTACGTATTCGTTTTATCTTTTAAAAAGTACATCGCTCTCTGAAATTCGTTGTAGGGTATCGATTTGAAGGAGTTTTACAAATCTAGTGTGACTGTAGTAGATAGAAAACTGGTAAAAAAGATCAATTAGACATAGTCTATATTACATATACTCTCGAGTCTTATGTAGTATGTTTATTTGCTTTTTAAACAATAATAAATAAAATTAGATCTTCCTGACATTGGCCATGATAGCTGAAGGCAAAGATGACGTGAAATTTTCTCGTAAACGACATAACAAGGTGAAGCGATAATTGCTAATTAATTTTGCTTTAATTTAAAAGGCATCCAATTATGTAGTCTTACGATAATTTTTCGACTGGGATTTTTTCAAGTTAAATGTATAAATAGAAAATAATTATTTATAGTTCATATAACCGGAGAAACAGACACGGTTATTTATTTTAGACAAAGGAACAAATTATACGGTTTTCACAACTAGAAAGAACGATACACGAGGATGGCATATAATGTACCTAATTTAGCATGATATAAATTTATTATAGCCGAATTTACTCAAAAATTTCTTTTAAAAAAAATTTAGAAAAACTTTACTGTTGAATTAAAAAAAAAGATGTCACCTGATCACATGATGATCAGACGTAAACCGTTGTTAATTAATTAGTTTATGATAATTTCTCACGAAAGTTTAAACAATTTAAAAAATATGTGTTCATTTATAATGTAAGTAGCATAGTTAAATATTATCGATTATCTTTTTTGCAAAATACAAATAAGGAATTCGTCGGTATAATGAAAGTATGTAACGGAAGAACTATTAATTGACGTCAAATTTTGTAGTTCATACAAAAAACCATCCAAAAATATCCCGCTGAATTTAAAAAAAAATACAAACTATGGACTTAACAAAAATGTACCAAATTGGTCAAACCGTTTATCAAATGATGATGATAATATTTCATACAAGAGATAATATTTCATTTCACATTTTTTTTAATAAAATATCAAGGTTATTGTTGTAAAATTGATATTTTGTAAAAAAAAGGGCATTTTCGTAGCTTTTATAAAAGCTTTTATAAAATAATATATAAATTTTTCGTACGCAATGAAAAAAGATTGTTTTTTTTCGTATATAATCTTTCGAGATGGGCACCCTTGACAGTCATACATTCAATCAAACGTCCCCGCTACCTCATTACGTATTCCGTCAGTGGTGGGCACTCGCTTAATCGTACACGATGGCACCCCAGCGGTCATTACGTTTGTGTTTAGAATGCCAATGCGCCATAGGCAGACAGATTATTGTACCTAACCGATGTCATAGCCAATTTAGAACATATCAGAACTTGTTTCAAAATTATATAGAAAGCAGTAGTTGCAGATATTATACGTTATTTTTATCATTCAAATATTGCATCTTATTATGGGATGTTAAGTGGTGATACAGATATTTCTGAGACACAGTAACATTTTGCCTCAGGATCTGTATCCTGGTCTTATTGAGAGCTGGCCCCTATTAGCTTTTAGCTGTATTCCTAAAGTTTTTTCAATCCACGATCATCAAAATTGATAATCGTGGATTGATTGACATCAATGATTGGATAAATCTAGGAATCTTATAATATTTTCTTCATCATTCAATACATATCCTCAGAACCACATATTATCTAGAAAGTGTTATCCTAAGGTTGACATTAACAACTTGGCATTATGAATAAGTGTCATGACACTCATCAATAATCAACTAATCTGATAAGACACAATTCCTTGGACATTCAACAACTTGTTGATGAAAAAATAGCCCTAATTGGGACAATAGCCATAAAGTTATGACTGTTGATACTACATGACAAACATTGATTTTATAATTTAGTTTGTTTTACAATTTGCGGCCACTTTAACGAGGTCACTGAAATCATCGTCACTGATTAGCAAGTTTTTTAAATCCTTACCATTTGGTATGAGACAGGAAAGCAAATATGAGCATAACTTAAACGAAAGGAAAGCCTCTTCAAATAGTATATCTCTATATGATGCTTGCCCCTATAACTGCACAAGGACTTTGATGGATTCTTAACTAGGTAGAGAGTAGAGACACCATTAAACTCAGAACTTTTTAAATTAATACCTAGTACGCAAATGCACCTATATTAACTATAGGTATCTAGTACAAAAAGTAACCACCGAAGAAATTTCTTTATCTTGTATTTGTTAGTTACTTTTATCGAGTCGTGAGATCAATGACATTGAAACGCCACGAGAAGTCCGACGGTCAAATATTTGCTTGCGAGACCTAATCAAGATTAATCCACGCATTAAAGAATTAGCGTGAAAGCCTTTAAACTGTCGTCAACGTCATGGCATTCTCAAGCCTCATGTTCATGATCGAGCGCTATGATTTAAATATATTATATGTTAAATGTGGTGATATTAGTATATGATTATTGTTATTGATTTTCTTAGTACGGTGGAACATACTGCGATCGCCAACCCGCCTGCCAAGCTTGCAATTGAGGCACATTTCCCCCCAATGATGCGATCAATGGGGAGGCCTATGTCCAGTAGTGGACGATCATAGGCTGAGATGAATTGTTATTACTGTGTAGATAGATGAATGAAGAAGAGACGACAGAGATGTGCCAGGATCGCTCCAAATGGAAATCCATAATATCTGCCTACATGTCTGGGTTACGGTATATTTACGGGTGTGGTTCTGATTTAGATTTTAATGAAGCTATAATAGTTTTTATACACCTTCGGTAGATTTCCAGTTAAAAATGTTAAAATATAATAGTTTTACAATTCAGAGGCGATGTAGGTCTAAATTGACTGTAAGGTTATAGTTTTATATGAAATCTTATCTGAAGTATTTATTAAACCATTTAAACCATATCCTGTTTAAATTTAATATTTTATACAGTTTTATTTTTGTGATACCTACGTATATTTTTTTATTGTGAAGCTTACGTAAAAGACTCAACACAAAATTTTGAAAATGGTATTAAATTATTGTCAGAAGTAAGGTCGCACTTGGATTTTTTAAATAAAGAGAATGAATATCTTCATTTTATATCAATGGTCTTCTCACTTCCTTTTCTTATATGTAAAGTCAAGTTTTACAATATTATTAAAAACTTGACTTCAATACAAACAAAAGGCTTTGTTTCTATTTTTTATTCTGTGTCATACGAATTCCCGGTCGATGTAATTCTGATTATCTATTGATATTAACTGCTTGGGATACTGTACGCAATTTTCGGATGTTTGCGTGTTCAACATTTTAAAATTTTTTAGCATCTACTTTTAAGCATTTTAAGCACAACATTTAAATATGGCTGTTGCATAATACCACAGTAGTCGCTTAAAATGTCCATGTTTCGTTACTTAATATTTGTGGATACCAAATATGTAAAAGCAAAAAGCGTTAAGACAATAAATTTAATGCAATCTGTATGCGTATTTTAAATATAAGGTACTGTAAATAAATTTTAGCACTTAATATTTTTTTCTTACTGCTGCATTAATAATGCTGAATGAACAAATGAATTTACATCTGATAATCTCTTTATAGCTACAGTTTAAAATTATAAAATGTGAGAAACAATCTGCAAAAGTTAAAAATTATTGTTTTTTTTTTCTATAAATTTTTAAGAATTTCATACAAATTGAACATAATTTTTTATATCTGTCGGTTTGTCTATCACACTGAAAGATAATTCGTAGAAAGGGGTTATTAATTAAATTCATTTACATTAATTTTCTTATGGTACCTCAGAGTACATAATAAATTGTACATTTTTCTTAGCACCACGTATGCGTCTTTGAAATTTCTCTATTCTTAGACATTAGAGGCTAATTAAAAAGAAAGAAGTAACCAAACATTTTCTGTGGGTAAATTAAATTTCACAGGCATGTCAAACGTTAGAAAAAACCCGTATAGTTCATTGGTTCTGTTGTAATTTTCGATGTTTTATTCTTTTTATATTGTTTTTGTTAGATTTTTTGATCGAAGAAGAAACGGCATCACTTAAGATGTTGGCAACGGACAATTCGGAGTCAGCGGGCTGTGACAGCACAACGCGGACGTCGTAGGAGCCTTGACACTTGTTTCTTTGTCTATAAGGGTTGTGTTATATACCTTGATTACGATAATGCCAGTAATTGTCTTTTATCGCAATTCTTTCTGATTTTTTCACAATAATTCTATAACGGACTCATGTATTTAATTATATATATTATTTCTAGCTTGTATTTACAATTTCGTCGTCGTTCTAGCCAATAGTCGTCCAATGCTGGATGTAGACCTGCCCCATTGATCGCCACAAGGATTGGTCGCCAACCGCCCCCATCCGGTCCAGTCCCGCAACCTTGACCAGATCATTGGTCCATTCACAATTTACGATGTGTGAAACCATTTTCCCAAAAGTTAATTTGATACTATTTTAGTGTAAATGTTCAACCAATAATATTATAATGAACAAAAATTTAAAAAAGTCTATCGGTACTGTATAGCGTGCCGTCTACATTTACTTTCGATATGTGTTCTCAACAGCATCAGTAGCTACTGTTGCAGAACGCAGAACGCACAATCCATATCTTATCCAACAGAATATTCCAACTTAAGTCCTAAGATGGTATGACAAGGTAAACCTTTTCAGACACAATTAGCCAAAAAAGCAACCGGTTCACTACTTAATGAGGCCATTCAACTCTTACTATTTGATATGTATCCGTAATCAAAACGGTCGCTAGAAGTACTAACAATCGAGTTATCTTTTATCTTTTGTTGATTCAGACCATGACGCTAAAGACAGTTACAAAGAAATTAGGACTTGCATGAACTATATCGTTAATCTCTAACCAGCTTTAGTTAAGCTCTAACCAAACCATTTCGTGTGGTCTGCTCATCGTACAATTTAAAAGTACATTTTTAATACCAGTAATTATTTCTGAATGTAGTTGGTATTATACTTTTCCTGTCAACAGATTTATGACAACTTCTGTTAATTTTCCTACTTTTTAAAATTCATACTATGTTACTTGAGTTAGCATTATATTCTATTTGCAGTTGAATCTCGGATTTACAGAAATGTCATTGAAATCAACCATTGTTTTAGTTACCTGACGAGAAAGCGCAAGTACGAATACGTAGGTGCACGGAAATAAATGTCAAAATTTAAATACATTACAATTTTTACATGCCTATCGACGTATTGGAAGCGATGTGTGAACGCCCCATAATGCTTGTGATGAAGTTGAGAAGGTCAACAGTTGAGGAAGGTTAGAGAACAAATTCTGTCAACAAAGTTTGTGTTGGATGCTGTTATTGAATCTATTTAACGAGAAGGAAAAATAGGTATGTTAGATTAAATAAATGTTTCAAGTTTTATTTTCGCTCGACGATTCCTTTCTTATGGAGAACATGAAGAAACATTGAAGCTTTTTTATTTTGTAAGTTACGAAAACCCAACAGCTGCTAAGCCATTTTTAACCTCACTAATAAACTATCTAAAACTCTGCTAAACACCAGGGAAACAGTAGCGTCGTAATATGCCGTGGGCGTTGAATGGGTTCTAGTTTAAGTCGTTTAAATAAGAAAATAGATTATGATACTGTACTTTAGAATACGTAAGCATCGTAATCAAGAAGTGGAATGCCACTTCTTACGTACTATTTATTCAAAATTTATTGTACAAATTAATGGTCTACCAGTCAACCACACATTAAATAATGAAAAGATTGAGGTTCACTGCATGAAAAAAAAATTAATAAAATAACACACATAAAATCTTAATTATTTTTACATTAAAGTCATAAATTCGTAAGAAATGAAGTACAAAATGTTGCGTCTGTCAACAATAAAAGAAACAAGACTGCGTTATTGCTATACAGATCACTTAATCGATTCAGGCTGCATCGACAAAAGGCGTATTCTTTATCTCTCTATTTATCCCATTATAGTTAAAACAACTTCGTCTGAAAAGTGGTACAAAAATTATATCTTCGAATGAAATACAAATCATATCAAATTATAACTCATGACACGAAACAAAACATGGATAAAATATTAGCGTAAACAATTACTGCACAGTATCTGACGACAAAGACGACATATAGACGTTGTACTATCAGTACACCGAAATACTGCATGATTTTAATACTAAGAACATCATATTTAAAGAATTTTGATATAAATAACGCCAAATAATATTAGCCACCTAAATTACATTTATCAATTCAAATATAAGTTTTATCATTTCAACACGACAAATGCTTTACAATTAATTTTTTTATACTTCATTCGGTGTTGTGGTTTCTTGTGATATGTTACTAATATCTATTGAAGTTTCAACTTCAACTTTTTAAATATTTAAAATATAATAACACAATTATGAAATTTAGCTTGACAAGAGCTTATATTGAAAACAGTAAAGAAAACGTCTATAAGGTATAGGTTAACTTTTGTAAAGGTTTTGATCTCTGTGTGAAGGTGAATAATTTATAATTCAGTTTATTTATATAAACCTATGTGAAAAAAGTGTGTGATATTACATATATACATATATCACAGTATGTGTGCGTGTGTTTGTGTGTTAATTTTGTGAAAAATTGTATTGATTTTTATTATTAATTATTTCTATTAATTGAAAAGTTAGACTCAGATAATGCAGTATGCTTTATGATTGTCTAGGGATTATGCTCATGATAAGAACCCACAATTCAAAGATAAGCTCCATAACAACCTCCTAAATTTTCTGGATCTAACAAGCCTATGATTTCACGTAGCGCAACATCCGGGTCATATATTTTAACAATTAATTTAATACATAACAATTGCAATACATTTACTCATTTGTAGTCATAAACTACCAGAAAACAACACTTGACAATCTGACCGGCATAAATACAATTATGGGCTATAGTAAGCTGCAATAAATATTCTACATCGCCATTTGGAAAGAAAACTCTGCTTCGAAGAATGTTCTTTGTCACATTAGCATGTGACAGTTTGTTCTTTGTTCGACAGAAGGCTCAACGAAGCAGAAATTTCTTTCGAAAGGTTTTCCAAGTATATGCGTATATTAATGTTTAATTAATTTTTTTTCAATCAAAAAATTTGTATTTTAAAAAATTATTTGTATAATGTTTTGATTATCAACCGTGAATTTATTGTCATACGCAGCCGCTTCAAAAATAAAAACTTTAATCCCATTCTCTAAGTGCATTGTCGTGTTTAGGATGTTACGTGCTTTGTGTGTGCACGCCAATAGGCGGCCACGTTCAATGCCACTTTGGGAACTCCCGTGACATCGACACACGTAGGCCTACGAAAATAGAAATAAATTTTAACCACATGTATTTATTGCCAATACTTTATTCGAAGTGAGGTCACGGTTAATATGATTAATTCGGGAATTATGCAAAATCACTTGGTAACTTGATAAATATTTATTATGCTAGATGTTGTTAAGTATGCTGTCCAAGTAATTCTTAATTAAATTAATTCACTACTACTGGGCAAGACAAAAACTATGATGTAACATGAGAATTACTGGGTTTATAATAATTATTTTGTTAATGACATTCATCAAACTCTTGATTGCTTAAGCCATTGGAATCATCCAATGTCTTAAGCAATCAAAGTTCACAGGTTCGACGATTCAACGATTAGGCTCGAAAAACCTGACGTGATTTTAAGTGTTTAGGACTATCATATATATTTATTACAATACCAGCTGACTGCGATGACTTTGTTCAATTAAAATAATTGTTTCGAGTCTCTACTATTTTTTTTTTCTTAATATTGCATCTACATCAATACGAGTAGAAATTTTTACACTCTTCAGACATATGACATATGAGAGACAGTGAGGCACAGAAAACATCTGCACCTGCTCTGGTGTTATGGATGTTCTTGGGCGGCATTGATCACTTAAAATTAGGCGATCCGTCACTAGTTAGCCTTTAAAGTGTTTTTAGTAGTTTATTATTATTTTGAGGCTCCAGCGCGAACGATCTGTATTGGCTGTGACGACAGGCACGTCGCCTGTCATGTTAGGGTAAATAAATCCCCACGTCAAAAATTATGTTAACAATTAAACGTGACTCATTTGTAAATATGATTTATTGTACCATTATGTACAGTAACAATAAATGTCTGTCAGTATTAAACTATCAACAAATCATACTAATTAACACTTGAACAAATTAAACTAAAAAGAACTCGTATTTCACAAAACAGCATTCGCTATCCGCTTTTTTATTATTGGGTATTATTTGGTGAAGCCGCCGAAGTACAGTTGGTACTCGTAGATGACCTGATGGTACAGTATGCCGTACATAATGTCTATTGACGTCACATCGGCATACTGTACAGTGTACAAAAAAGTTAAATCATGAACTAATCTAACGATTTGAATGTTCGTAGAACTTCGTCACTCGTTGTACAAACAACGCATGCGAGATGCGAGGTAGGCAGGCAGGGCCGCCGCCTTTAATCTGACTCTGTTGTTACTGTGTACGCGTTGTAATGATTTCAGTAAGTAAATATCCAATAAAGTATACACATTTGTACAAATTAGCTGTAAATCCGACCAAAATAACAGATTTGTGGTAGTGGATCAATCAACAGTAGGACGCCTAGCTAGTGACTTATACCTGATTGTCATATAATACATAATATTAATATTAATGACTTAGATTAGTATTATCTTACATTGCAACGCCCTTGCAGGATGGCATATGCGTGTATGTCTGCGTTGCTATAATTTATGTAGGATATGGTAGCATAAGACGTAAGCATTAAATGGATAAGCAAGAAATTAGCACTTATTTCTCTTAGCACTACAATATAGAGAATAGCTATCGCTACCCATATGATTAACCCAGATCACTAGTTCCCAAATAGAACAATAGGTGATTCTATCACCGCACTGCTGTTGATCAGATTTCAAAACATTCGTGATTAAAAAAAACTCACACATTAATATTGAATCGGTAAGAAAATGAACATAGAATCTCTAACCGCATGGCAACTTTAATTAAAAAGTTATCAAGATTTCTTTTATGCTTATGGATAAAAAACATGTGAAAAAAGAGTGAATCTTTCTTTTCCGATGTGCACCTAAATATTTCGACGAAATTTAAACATGTAGAATGATGTAACACACGTCGCGTAGACAACCGCTATCAAGAGCAGAATCCTCTTTAATCCGCGGCCATAAACGGAAATGTTTCGTTTGAACGCGTTAGCACTATCATTATATACATCAACTTGTACGTACGTACATCAATAGCCTTACACCTTATCCTTTACGACGAGTTAATGCGAGATGTCGCCGTCAAACATTTAGAGCTTGTTGTATAAAAAAAGGACGTATACGCGGGAGGACCGCGATTTGCGCGCGCGCGTCTCGGGAAATCATTCGGACGCATCGAGCGCTCGCGTCGAACGTCAAGTCGAGCAAAAGTGACAGTTTAGTTTTTTATTTTTATTTTAAACTTTAGAACAACGATGCATCCACATTTAAACAGCTTTCAAAATAAAGCCAATGCGCCATAGTGGGACACGTGTATAATCTAGAACGATGTTTGGAAACAACGAAAGGTGCTTAAATCGTTTCACGAAAAGTTTGAAGATATTAAGATTTCTGTTGCTACAGTTAGTTTTGCCAATGCAAGGAACAGTTTGGATTTTCATGTGATAAAAAAATAACAAATTCCTGGATTTTATTCTTGTAAACGTTGCTCTGTGATAATTATTAAAAACAATAGTAAAATTAAAACATCTTCAAGATGATGTCCAAAAAGCAACTGGCCTGTATGCTGGCCTTGCATATAGTTTATCTTCTTGTCGGTGCGAGCATTTTCTACCACATCGAAAGCCCCGTAGAGGTGGCGCAGAGGGCCGAAGAAAAACTGGAAAGACTTGAAATCCAAAGTAAGTCCATTGCCATTTGTTCATTTATCATTACTACACTTGTAAGTGGCCTTAGCTGTCAATCGCCGCATTAGAAATTATATCCTTTTTAATGTACCAGCACAGTCACTAACTGCTCTTTGTTGCGTAAAACATAAAACAGCTTTGTAACTATTTAAAAAATAAAAACCAAAATATTTTAAGGTGGCTAATTGTTATATTTAAAGAGTAGATTAATAACGTCAATGCAGTTAATAAAATTCTAATTTTATTTTTGTTACGTAATTTAGGCTTAATAAATTTTTCGTCTACTAAGTTTTATCTCGTATAAGTTTTTATTTTTCTTCTGTTAGAAACTTAGAAATCTAATTTCATACACATAGATAAAAAATCGCAACATAATAGTAAAAAAATCTATATAACTTATTGTATTGTAATTCGAATTTGATTCTAATTTAGAATTGGTTTTTGAACAGCAATGAAAATGTTGAAAAACAAAACATTTTTTTTTATAAATCTATTTATCAACGTATTATAAAAAGTATTTTTTATACAGCAGCAATTAAAATAGATAGTATGAATTAATTCAATAATAAACGTTAAATTTCAAGTAAAATTCAGTGGCGCCTGTCCTGGATGTCTATAGCATTAGATGACTATTAACATATTTGTATTGATGTATACGTTGTCCTAATCAGATAAGTGAATCAATGTAGTTTCCAGCACTGTGTACACTTCACTGATGTTTATTCACATTATCGATCCACTTGTTGTAGAATCCATATCTAGTGTTGCAACTGTCCAGTAACTGTACATACTCAATAGCAATTAGTGTAATTTCATTAAACTGATACAAAAGAATGTCAAGTGTTACTATCTTGGCTTGCACAGTCCTCTTATATTTAATGGTCAATAAACGACAATTTGTTTGCTAATTCTTAAAGTTTATTGCCACCTTTTGAGAATGTTACATATTGATTTTAAGGCATCATACTTCTACACATTCTTTCATTTTATTCTTACATTTTATGCAATTAGTTGCTTTAAATGCTATTAGTTAAATGACATGCTAAATGCGATCATGTAATGAAGTGTGATGCGATTGATGAGCGTTGGTATGTGCCATTATTAGATCATACCCACTGCTAAATTAATACTTTTCCTGGATACGTTCTAGAACAGAGATTTCGGTAGAGCCCAGGAGTAGCTCGGAATGTACCACAATCTACAGTAATGGCGAAGTAAGGATTTTGTCACCTTTCAGTTAAATCTCATCTAAACATTTAAAGTAGTTACTCTCCAGGTGATATCGCAGTGAAACGACCTATGCGGGTATAAAAAGAAAAATGTCAACACAGATCTTTTTCCATACTTTGATTATTCAAATACCTATAAGCTTGAAAGACGTAAAACATTTCTTTCATGAGAATTCGACAATATGTAAGAGAATAGATTTAGTCATATCAAAATACAGGTCGACAGAAATAAATAGATATTTCGTTTCTCTTGAACAATATCCGCGTACTGTTCAATATTTCCTCCTCGATTGTAACATACTAAATGCGATGAATGAAAGGTTTAGGTAATGTTAAATTGATTGTAGATTTCGCGGTCGAGCAGATTTATAAGCGAGTTGAATAAACTACACTCGCGAGCA
Source organism: Papilio alexanor hazarajatica (assembly GCA_018246295.1). Taxonomy (NCBI): domain Eukaryota; kingdom Metazoa; phylum Arthropoda; class Insecta; order Lepidoptera; family Papilionidae; genus Papilio; species Papilio alexanor. The sequence continues at coordinate 13,618 of DWLR01002031.1, forward strand.
ACCAAATCGACTCACCCCTTGACGGCGCCCTTATGCATTGATTTTACTAAAACGACAAATGTCAATTATAAAAATGATATGTCATTCGTGAGCTGAAGATTGATACTCTCATTTAACATCAATACCCTAAAAATAATTGAAGCGCTGATTTAATGACGCATTTTAATTAGACGTCAGGGAAAATTTGGTCCATAAGGTATCCACGAGTTGCGCTACCTTTCCCCGCTATAAAACCCGCCCAGTTTGGTTTTTTGTATTACAGATATAATTGATACCATTTTATCGATAGTTTTTTTTTAATGATGTTTGGGACTTAGTGTATCCCATATCGATCTAAACTTTCATTCCTTAGGTTTTAAAATTAGCTGCTTCACTTTTTCTATATAAAGCCACTTTATTCGCCCTATTCTGTACATTAAAATGTTTATTAAACTTTAATCAGATCACCTATTATACAGAAGTGGCTGTCATTTAAGAATTCTCATTCTCAAGTATTCAGTCATCTTCATTCCTGACGATTTTCAGTCTTTCCAAAAATGTCGCTTCGCTTGCCCAGTAAAACTTCAGTTTATATTTTACTATATTCGACTATATCGGGTTTTATCACTATAAATTATCGTGATAATCTCGTATTATTTTGAATCCATGCGTGTAATTTTTAATAAAATTTTTCAATGTCGGTACAATTGATGTCAGTCAATATCCGCCTTTCGTGCTAAAATATAAGATCATGCGTCTATTGTTTTGTCTTTTCCACGGTTCTCTATAAGAACTTGAAACAATTGATGTCATAAATAGATTGTTCGCCTTCATTAAACACTGAGTGCGGTTATTTACAAGGAATATTTGAAATTATAGCACAATTATCTATCCTGATTAAATTGCAACCGGAAAAATGGTTATTAATAATGAAACAGAGAAACTTGTTTTTTTTTTTGTCTAATGCATAACTCGAAGCTTGATGGAATTTAGATTTATGTATTACATTTGATATACGGAAAGAAAATTCCAGGCAGAAAGGCTTCCAATTTCAGCGAAAATCTGAAAATGCAAAAAGTATCTCTATAATATATATAGGTTTATATATACAATAACGAATATTTACAATATGGACTGTCATAGTAATGTAGACATACACAGATCTCAGCTCTCGTCTGCCGTTACATAACACAGAAAATTATATAATCAATATTTTATTTGAATTGTATGCCGCCCTCACTTAAAACTCCTTGTCAATATCTTAAGCCGTTACTCCGGATCACTATTGTGTTATACTCAACAAATCCTTAACCGCGTTGTAGTGAATTCAATATTGTTTGCACAACGTTTGCTTATCAAGAAATGTAGGCGCTATAGTCTCGACACTGCAACATTTGAAAATACGTCAAGCGTTGTTTTGTAAAATGTATTTATTTGTATTAAAAAAGTCGATACGCTACAAGGAAAACTAAGAAGGTAAATAGAAACATATGTAAGAAGTTTTTTGGATCGTGAAGCCGTAGCAGTAGTGACTGCTCAACCGTTCGCCAACGAGGACGTCTCAAAAGGAACGACCATGCATGAATATTGACATGGCTCCTAAGATAATTGTACAGTAGCAAATTCCCAGCGAAATGTTTACTCGAAGAAATGTTACAGAACGGAAAGGATTTCGATTTACGTACGCATACCCTCAATGGCACTCGACTACTACTTGCGTGTGTTTTCAGTACGCACATATGTCAAGTGGCTGTTTTGGTATGAAGCCATGTGTAAACGTTTATGTGACTTTAGCTGAAAAAAATATTTTCTTTTTGTCCGACTGACAGAAGGGTAAGGATTTCGCGGATGTATATGTCCATTCCGAACCCCCTGTAGCCTAAGCGGATGATTTGTATTCTTAGGGATACCCCTGTGACACTCTGGGGAAAAATATGACTTAAAAAAACAACAGTTACTTTTTAAATTAACTACTATTTCCTGTACTACTCCAACGGATATCAAGTTACCATAGTAGATAAGCATATAAAAATCACTTTGGCGCCAATTCGGGTTCGACTCGACTATCTTGGAAGTTAGACTTTGGTACGGCGCTGATATTTTTTTTATGCAGCCACCAAATCAGCTAGTGAAAAATTTATAATTTGCCACTTAGTGTCCTTTCAACACATAAAATTTAATCGAATATACAGCAGTACTTTTAGAATAGCTATGAAAGTAATAGCTACGCACAAAGTCCGATCAATATGCTTCCTTTCAATTTGTAGATTAGCCTAATAAAGGATAAGGTGTAAAACATTAGCGTCTTTACGGGGGAAGGGATAAGTGGGGGCGCTTCCTGGCTTTCCTGGTCTGTCATCTGCTGGAAACCCATTCCCTTCTCCCTCTCATCTCCTCCACTTCCCTTTTCCTTGTCCCTATCTATACATTGTCCTATATAAAACTATTGCAACTCATGTGCGTACTCTAAAAACAAAGATGCATATATATCAAACTGTATAATTACAATTATTCGAATACCGTTAATTGCAAGTCTACAAGTTTGTTGAACCAACTTAAAAAATCATTACTCTATAATGCGAAAATGGTACTTTATTTATTTTATTTATTTAATTATCGGCACGATATCGTATCAGACGTATATACATATGTATGTCTAAAGTAATACTTCTAATTCGTATTTTTATACTACACTTTTAAATACTAATAAATAGTAATAAATTGATAAAAAAAAAGTTGCCATAAAAAATCTCAACTCCTTACAAAGTAAAAGCTATTAAAATAAAAACCAGTAGTGTATGCAGAAACAACAAATTTTTATTTGGCATGGTCCTGGAATCTCTGTCGATTCTTCTACATTCACAAATCTT
>DWLR01002032.1:0-16465 GCA_018246295.1 Papilio alexanor hazarajatica
AAAAAAAACTGGAATTTTATTACTCCACGCTCAGTGTTGTAGCATTAAAGCTGGAGGCAATTGTCTGGCTGAGCTTTGTGATACTGTACGTAACATAATAATCATCTAAGGACTAGTATTTTTCAGATACTAAGAAAGCTTTTTCTGTTCACGCTAGACTTTGTCTTTGAGCGTTGTAGTACGCAGAGTTTGTCAATGTTGGCCACAAATATTTGTAAACACAAAGTGAAACGAAATGTTCAGAAGGCTTTTCGGCACTTTCACAACACATACGATACGCACATGGAGCCAATGTTTCCTGTAGATTCAAGTATTCTAGACAGTGTCTGCGAGTATGAACGTCGACTTTTGCTACGAACCTCTTTTGTCTGACGTCGAGTGTTAGAAGCTAGGATTCAGATGTAAACTCACACTAACTAACTAACACTCAAAATAATACATTTTCATACAAAGTAAAATGGATAAATATTTATATGCAAGTTATAAAATTAAAAAAAAAAAAAACAGTTAAAGATAAAGCCAGACTTATAAAAGTATATGAAATAGAAAAATTAAGCGCTGTAAGAGAGTTATATATTTTGACATGATGTTGGTGTTTTTGTAACAAAGCGTAATATAATGCTGCTAAATTAGATCATATTTAATTTCTTGAAAAAAAAAATATACATATAAAACCGACAACAGTAGACCATATTCTGCAAATTATTTTTAGAAATATATATTTTGTTTCATATCCATATAGAGGTGCAACAACATCAACTCATACTCCGTATGAGTTAATAAGGTTGAGGTAAACTGCAATATTTTTAAATTATCGTTACCTGTGTGTGCAGTTTTGAATAAGTATAAAATTACGTACGATTTAAAAAAAGCCGGTTTCATGAACGAGTAAGGTGAGGGGCGGGTGGTGTCGCGGTAATTGCTGGCAATTTGTAATGGCCATGTGATTGCTGGCTGGAACGTCGACTCTAAACTGCGCTATTAATTTCGTACATTTGATTAACGAAACTACTTGTTATGGTAATGAACGCAGGCAAAGAATGCACGCCAGCGTGCTAAAGCGACGCCTGTCGACACGTTGTCGTGCTCGCAATATTTTCGCTTCGCCAGTAATTACTGCTACGCTGTTTTAAAAACTTTTAAAACCTTGTTCACTACGATTAACAGCTCTCACAATTAAAAGCGCAGTTTGTACGGCCGAAGGAGAATTGCAAATGGCACTACGTAAATTATTCCCACTCCATTTGACAGCACTTACCCCAAAAGATAATACAAACACTACTGCAACTAGATATTATTTCGGTAATCTATGTTTTAAAAGCACTTTCGAGTTAAAATTGTGGAGTTCATATATTTTCATTTGCTGTTGACCTCATACAAGGGAGAATCATTTATATTACTACATATACTCAGGAATCGTCGAGCCTATACAAATGTAGCATAGAATTTCGACATTAAATATTACATAAAAACTGAAATGTGTAAATGAGTAAATAAGTAAAATCCATGTTTAACTATCACTTTTTGCGATAAACATTTTTTTTTATAAAACAGGGATAGAAAAATAATTTCCTTTTACACATTGTTTCAAATCGAGATAAATGACACGGCATTTTAAGAAATATATCGCATATTACAGAAATACATTAAATACAAGAACGTTAACTTAAAAATTAAAAAAAAAAACACCACGTATTTTATTATTTCCATCGCTTTCGCGAACATGTAAAGTGCTTTTAAATATCATCGACGGACCGGCGTTAATAGCGAAGGCTACCATAACACGATTTAGTTAAGCGATTGTTTACATTTGTCGCGGCACACGGCTAGGTGTCAAGCGCCTTGTCACGCCAATAAATGTGGTTAACCTGGCGATATATTTTACGCATAATTCAAATCGTTAGCTCGCTTAGGTCAATGGACGCTTCCACCCTGCGGAAATTGCAGGTATTTACGTTCGTGCCCAATTCGTGACTTGTCAATTCTGTTCCGATATCGATTGGATCTCGAGACAGACGGCCGACTGAAAACTTTACAACACGGAAAGGCAACGCACGCAATCCATTACCTGCATTGAAATTCGGTGCCTTGTATAATGTTGTAGCTAAATATTGAGTTTCTTTTTTCGCTAATATATGTAACATTAGCGAAATATTTACAAGCAATTGGTAGCAAAGTTGGATGAATAAAACATGACAACACATACATACTAAACAAATATAAATTGACATTTATTATGTTTTAGAATGTATTCTGTCTCTCAACTTATGTCTTCAATGTCTTACCTAATAGATTACCTAGTCATATTAATTTAAGCGTAATCGAAACCAAAAATATTTTTTGTTGTAATATGCTTAATTGCATTTATATGACGATAATGCTTTGAGGAAGTGAAAACATTTCTCTTTCTTTTTCTGAGTTTAACAGAAGATAGTCATCAGAGAATCTGAAAGTGATTTTATGCGTTAATTAAGACCACAGAACGAGATTTACAATTACATAGGCTCTTATAAACAAGCATGATTGCTTTACAAAAACTCAAATAACTAAGGCAGTGTCTCAAGTAGAGGTTCATTTGAATATCAAAGACGAAATTCAAATTACGCCGTTTACAATAAAGGCTCAGCCGGCACGGTGTTACGAGCTGATGTAAATTTCCGATACTCATTTCGAGGATGAACTCCAGCCGTCTGTCAGAGTCGTGACGTTTCAAACGCAGTCCTATGTAATAGTGCTTTAATTAGACTACCAACTCTCTCTAGTCATGATTTAATGGATTGATCCATGTTGTTACGTAGCATTGAAAAATAATGAAAAACTTCTGCAAGGGAATAGGTGTACTAATGCCAACCTTTACAACAACAAGAGTTACAACAATGCAATTATGATAATAATAAGGGTATACTAATGATGTACGGCAATATGGAAATTAACTAATAGATAATTAAAAAAATATCAATAAGTATGACTGACTGACAAAATTGTCAAAGTTGTTCCACTGTTTGTTCTTAACAAAACTATTTACTGTCCGAATATGCATCTTCTAGTTTATTAAAATCCCTAAATTAAGCGAGAAGATTTTTGGTTCGAAGCTAACCAGTATATATGACTGAATAAGTTACATGTAAGGCTGAGGAAATTCTCGTAGCTTTATTTGTCCCTTCTGACCCACACTTTATTCGGAACCTTCGCGGGTGACTTAAACGTTAAAGTATAGAAGAAGTATAGTTACTTGACAAATTAAATAGGTTTTGTTTCGATTTAGAACACTTTCACACTTCTTTACATTTAGATTAGTTTGTGAATTCGAGTGAATTATCTCTTTCTTTCTATTCTATTCGATATTAAATAAAATATGTTATAACGAACTTTTAAAATTACTTTCTTTAAGAAACGATAAAAAAATATATACTTTTAAAAGGTACATGGAGCTTACAAGAAAAAATACGCCTTGAAACAAGCAAATATTTTACAATTTTATTGAAAATAATTGGATCAAAGTGAGTCGCCGGACTCTACTTGTGTATAGTGTTTTTTTATTTAGTTAGCGTGTTTCAAAGAACTTGGAAAATAAGTTTTATTTGATGCTGAATTTAATTAATAATACGATATTCTATTGCTTTAGTTAATGAAATCAGTTTCATTATATCGAATTTCTGAGATGGTTGTAAGTCAGCGACAGTTTTAATCCTGTTTCTTTACATCTTTTTTATAACAATGAGATACCATTATGTTGTTAAAAGTCACATCGCTTCTTTTTATTTTCTTTTACATTGTTTCCTGTTCCTTTTTTCTCTGAAATTTTCTGCTAATTAAGGAAGGAGTGGCGGCTGAAGATTTCCTGCTGGTCCAACAGATTACGGTATCTCAGAGAAATGTAGCAACTAAGAAATTCATTTTTATGGCTTAACTTCGGTGCATTATTGTTTATGAAAAAATAATAAGAAAAGACACAAGCCTTAGTTTAATAACAATAAGTCTTAAAAATTCAGAACATCAAACATACTTTTAGTATTAAATTTAATTGAGTATACAATATAGAAATACTCACCTAAACTATAAATTATGAACAGGATATAATTAATTTTAAAAAGCAACCCGAATGATCCCTATGACACTCCGGACAAGAATACAAATAGAATGACATCTCACTTTTTAAAATTGGTCAAGGCGTTTAGGCTACAGGACACAGTCGAACGGACAAACATAAATATATACGTACGTGCAAACATACATGTGTCAACGCCGGCAACGCATCTGCAGTTTCTATGGTGTATGGACGACCATGGGCGTCACATCACTAAAAATTAGGCGACCGAGGCAACTTACCCCCGAAAAAATTACCCACCCTCCTGTAAGTCGGGCAAAAAGGTCGGAAAAATCAAATCAGGTCGGTAAAATCAAAACTTCGTAGCCGACGGACGGCCTGTGAATGGAGTGCAGTCGCATATAGAGTCGCCTATGGTCGATTTGCGTGGCTACTGGCTAGTCAGTGATTAATTGAATTGATTTTGAATAATTTATTTTCGGATGCCAGTGTTACGTTATCCTTTTTCATACAGCATTTCTCGTTTGATTAATGATCGCTTGAAATAACCTTGAATTGGGTGATTCGTCTTTGTCTTTGGCAGACTAACTGTATGCTTAAAGCTGGAATAAGGCATTACTGAACTTGTGCATCGTGCTATCGGCCCCGTGTTTTTCGTCTAGTAATTTTTAACATGGTAACATTGTTATCATCTCCGCAATCAAACCTTTGCATATTTAAACGTATGGTTCGTAAAAATCATAGGATATTCTCTCTCTTATTTTATTCTTTTATCACTTTAAGGGTAGTTTGAGGTTAATCATTTGAATTTCATAAGATCTTACACACAACTCTGTTTCTAGCGTTGCCCATTGTATCTTCATATCTCTTATTATGCTATTTTGATTTAAAATAACTGTGGTATTTTTAATTTTCCTCTCTGAGATTAACTTCAGCTTTATGATTAAAATAGAGGTGTTTGTCTCGCTACCTTTTCTCAAGAGTGATGCCTACAAGCTTGATTAAAAACTATATGATAAAGTAAAAACAAGTATTAACATTTTCAATATTCAACAGATTCAAAAGAAATCAAAGTAACAAACGGTGTTTTGGAGTACAGAGGTACTCGAGGTCTTGTGGTTGGTGCTAAACCTACACCGTGCCACTATGTGGCAATGCAATAATGATATTGCAATGTCACACAGCAGTTTCGTTGTTGTAAAAATAGAAGAACTGGAACAGAAAAAGCACCACTATGAAGTTGACATTTATTTCGTTATTAAGGAATACTTTTAATTGATTAACTATTGTAAGGAGATTATTAATTTGAGAAATACAAGCTGTTAATACTAATTTAAATTACAATAACATCAAATTAATGATTTCCTTTATTCAATCTACTGTCACGTTCAGATTATGCGGAGATTCCCGCCGTGTGCAGGTAGGTTTGAACGAAATTCTAAGCATTGTTATGCAAATATCCCTGGTTCGGTTTGCTAGCTTTAGTGTAGAAGACAAAGCGCCACTGACGACTGACATCGGCTGTTGCTATCACTCCGACCTATAGATCCACTCGACTCTCAAAATCTGTCCTTGCCACTATATTACCGTTTCTTGATGTCAGTAAATTATCTTCACTGAGAGATGTGATAACGATCTTACGTATCGGTCGATCAATTTTAGATATCGTGTTTCGAAAAGGCATTGTACTGATACTGTCGGACAGATATTGATGGAAATTGTGGCTTCCTAGAATCTATCAGAATATACATTTTCGATACGTGCAAATACCAATATTTAGATGTTTATTACCATCGTAATAAGATTTAACGTAAGTACTTAAATTGTTTCGTAATACTTAATTTAACTATAAATTAATTGATTTATTTATTTTGTTTGCTACAATTTTCCTTGTCTCCTTTACACAGTGAACCCTCGCCATTGACTTTGATACTGCATGAATGTATGATAATAATGTATACATCAAAAAATTAGAAAACCTAAAATTAATTGCAAAAACAATGTTGATAAAATCCATGTAAAAATTACATGATAAATTCTTTTGAATAGATGCAAGTAGGTAATATTGCGGAAATTTAAAAATACTTTAGTAGTGGCACGGTTTACGCAGGTACTCATAAACGGCATAGAATTACAAATAGCCTTTTTATTTCTCCCTCCAGGGGGATCTCGGCATCAGTCAGATGCATAGCCTTGAGATGCAAAGTGTGAGGTGAACGGAGAGCTTTTTATTTTTGCGGCAGCCACGCTTGTATTTGCATAATATTGCTTCCTCAACATTTGTACTGAAGGGCTACGTAACAAAATTTTAGCAGCATTTTAAAGTCAAGGGATCACGGTACACTGGATGTATTTAAATTCTGCTCTCTATTTTGTATAGAAAGTCTGATGGTGAAATGTATCATATTGTGAGGTTATTTTAATAAGTGATTGAAATGTAAAAATGATTGTGATTGTGAAATGGTTACGACGTGAAACCGAATGATACGAAATTTCTGATATCAGGTTCTTGTTGAGTTTAAAGTTAAGAGAGTTAGATCTGTCGTAATACTTGAATGCTGTTGCTGAACGTCTGATTAGAAAAAAACAACAAGTTGATTTGTGAAGAAAAAAAATTAATACCTAATGCTTATTTAATATCTTTCTTCGTTCATTTTGTAACATATATATGATAAAATTTTTACTTAAATCCGTATAGTGGCAACTTAATTATCATAATATTGCTTACTTAACTCTCCAAGTTAACTTGGTAGAGGGAAAGGTTAAATTGCTTTTTTCTCTGTGTGAGAAGTGAATGAATTTAAGTCAATGGCAAAAGATAGTGAGGGTTGGATCGTTTGCCTAGTCAAATGTGATTGAAATGTGAAAACGATGCCTGGTTTTATATATTTCTTTATTTGAAAATTTATAAGACAATACTCATCTGGAATTTAAAGAAAACACAGGTGCTGATTATTAAAAACATTTTTATGATGGCTAATTTTATTTATTATTTGTTTATTAACTGTGTTTATTAATTGTGTTTTTATTTATATAACTATAGCATCTAGTATCAAGTTGAGAAGGGAAAGTCCACAAAGCTGTGCGATTTTATGTTACCGAAGTGTTTTTCAGAATTTACGTACAAATAAATCACGGAAGGGAAACATTGCGGGAAACTTATACGTCTGGAAAAAATACTGAGACATGGGCCAGAATAATAATAAAACGGCAAATAAAACAATTCAATATGATTATAACTATAGATCCAAGTACCTATACAATTTGATAGACTTGAATTATATATCCAATACAGTATTGTTCATAGGAAAATATTAGTAGCATAAAAATGTAATATTACTAGAGAAAATATAAACCCAACAGCGGGACAGTTTGTAAATGTTACCTAATTTTAATTGTCGCCATTCTCTGTCGAAAAATGAGTCATCATGAGATCGCCACAACACACTCTTTTAACAGTGGTAGAGTCCGCAACAACAACATCTGTTGCATGAATGGCCCACTCGACCGGTGAAATAACATGACCTCACAGAAGATATACGTGAAGTAAAAGTATTCCGCGCTTCGTTTGTGGAGGTAGTTGCCGGAGGCCTAATTTTAGTCCACTTTCCCATCCTACTCTTTTCTAGTAAGGCAAGAGAATTTGAAGAGCGAGGGGATGGATAGGAGAAATAAATCTCCCTTTTTCTGTCCATCAGAGGAGGGCCTCTATTAAATGTAGGAAAAACATTTGCAACTCGGAAATGCTCGTTGCAGATGTCTATGGGTAGCGGTCACTTACTCGTAGTTTGTCACCTTTTAGTATAAAAAAGAAAAGTTCGGACTTTCGCCGCTTTCATCTAGCATACGCACGCTAAATTCTTACTAAAAGTAGGTTTCCGATACGTATATATTTGAAAATCGGGAAAATCGGAGCGGGAAATGAAGGCGTAGCGTAGTGTGGTATTACAACAAACCACGAAATCGTCTTAAGATTTTTATTGTATTTATTAATGTAACACTATTGTCACTTATTACAGTAATGAATGGAGTTGCAAGTTTTAAAAATACATATTAAATTTTATTTATTTATTACTAGAACTATTCTCGCAACGGGTATTATGGTTTCAACAATAAAAGTATTCTTCATAGACTATATAATACGTTTTATCTTTTGTTTTAACTAAATATGTCAGCGTTGAATCGAAAGGTTTTTTTTCCAGTGCGGGAAAATCGTGCACGTGAAGGCGATGTTATTTGTGCCCGGTTTATTTATTCGAGACTTGCGCTGCTTCCGGACGACCACTGTCCACTCAAAACCTGTCACTGTATTTACCCGACCCTTTATTTTCACTTGACAAGAATGTTCCGCGCGGCGTTCTCTCGATATTACGTTTCGATACGACTTTTTATTCCTGATACATTTTTCCAATTGTCTCCGTGACGCGCCTCCGCAGTGAGAACTAACGGAATACAATTTTCAAACGGTTTTGATTGATAAAGGTAGACAGGTTTTCGTTTTCTTTGTTTGTGAAATTAGATTTTCGGAGGTACCGTGAAGCTACAGTTCCGCATGATTAATGGAGCTTCCACGGATTCAAGAATAAGAAATGATTTGCACTCAATCGTGCGTACGATGGAAAAGGAATTAGCGCATAAAATGTTTTATAGGTGAAATTTTTATCTGTGCTCCGGTGTGTTTAGATTTAGATGCATGACTGCGATATTATCCAATTTTCCGTAACAACGCCCGAGCCGGTTTAATATTTGATATGTTCTCGACTTCTCTCGAATTTAACGCGCCGATTAAACAACGCGAGGCGAAGAATTTTATTTGAATTTTTAAAATGCTATATCGGTTCTAGATCTATAAAGATGTAACGCCATTGTTCATAAATTTTATTTTAATAATAATTTTGTAGGTATGAGATGAAAATAAATTATTCACGAAGTTCGTTTTCATCGTGAGTTTGTTTTCAGAACAAGCAGGGGTTCTAAACCGCTTTGTCAGTAACTATTGAATAATAAAAATATATTTTTCATATCAACTTGCTTAAACACCTCTTGAAATATAAAGAAATGAAAATACAGTCATAGTTAATAAATGTAAAGTAGTGTGGGGTTCCTTTTGCAATATTAATTATCTTTTATGAAAGCTTTTTCTTGAAACCCATATTTGTTTCATCAAGTACTAGTTGTGCTTTGCGATCGTAGCGTAATTTGAAATAGCCTATAACCCTCTGTAATATTGGGTTATTAAATATAAAAATAATTATTCAAAGCCGATTGGTAGTTCCTGCGATTAGCGTGTTCAAACAAATTCTTCTGCTTTATTGTATTAGTTTAGATTCATGTATTGATTGCTCTATGTATGTACATGTTTTATTTACATGTTGTATTACTACTTACTCTATGTATGTACATACATGTTTTATTTACATTTTGTATTACTTACATACTTAAATTATATTTAGGTAAAATATACATCATTAAAATAAATGTTTCTTAATTTTTAAATCCTGGTAATATTCTGTGAGATTTGTAATAATGTTAAGAAGTTAAATGTTAGTAAAATAATCGCCTTTTCAAATAATTATAATTATCGTTCGCTCAGATGTTTCTCAGACCATTTCTGATGTCACAATCGGCCCGCCCGTATTGCCGGCAATAGTCTACTGCTCATGCGGCAATCGGGCACATAGTTGCATCCCGCAGGATGAAGGACCATTAAAATAGAAGGATTACTTTTATAGCCCAGTTGGTCCGCCTGAGATAATATTGCTAAATTTTATGGATGTAATAAAGGGAATTCGATTTTAGCCAGTCATCTGTATGTGATTATGTAACTAATGCCGGCTAAAATCGAGATAGACCATAAAGGTTTGTTGAATTTAAGCTCGGGATACATACATTGTAATGGAAAGTGCAGTATTAATATAAAATATATTGTTTTTAGATAATTGAATTTGTAAAGAATGGCTGACTTAAATATTCATTTTGCAAATTCTAGAACTCAATTTCGTTATATAATTTACTTTATTTCTAAAGTATTGTATTCAGAAAAATAAATTTAACAAAAACTTGAAACAATTAATTCAACCTTATATGCTTTAATTTCAATGATAAATACAAGACTTAAACTTAGTATTATAAAATTCTTATACATGTTTGTGGTGGATCCAGGATTGTGATTTGCCTAGACTTGACCCAATTTTGGGGGGCCTTGACCTTCCTGAGGTTATGTTTTAGTAAGGTAAAAATTAAAAAGCACATAACATTTTATATTGTTTAAATTAGAACAAGTTAGTGTAATTAATGGTATTTGGAAGAATAATTAGAATGATAATTATCAAGTTTATTTTATCATTTCCTTATTCCCTTCATTTTATCCCCCCTGATGAAATATACGTTGCTACGTGAATTATAAAATACACATAGACACACTACCTAAGTTTCATATGTAATATGCTGCACACACTAACTAAGTTTCAGATGGTCTGCAGTTATAAGTGTGGCTTGCTTGAACTTACGAGCATAGGTTTTTTTTTTAAATTTGAATAAGCATTTTTTAATCACCATACCAAAAACGTACGGATCTTCTTTTTTGTATTACTTTAATTTTTTTATTTGAAAATTAAACCTATGTACTTTAGTTTCGTTAAGGGTTTTAAAAATTAAGTGACTATTTCCGCTAGGTATTAAATCTGTAAGCAATCTTAAGGACATCTCGAGGAATACAAGATGTTACCTAATTTTAAATTTGAACAATCAGAAACTGGGTTAATGAGATTCGTTTAAGAAAAACATCTCGTTAAGACATACATTATTCAAGCTTTCGTGAAGTTATTCCACGTTCGCGCGTTCATTAGGCACACGAATCTATAAACTGTCTGTCCTTGCCGGTCTTTGGCGGTCCTTGTTCGCCCCGACCGAGCCTGACACATCTACTTATCATCCCCGCAACTATTCACAACTATTTAAGCGACTCTTGCGACTGTACGCCGGCAGCTTGTTATTTAAATTTATCACTCAACTTTTATCCACAAAATTTATTGTAACAGGTAATATTTCACAGGTTATTAATTACGCAGCGTCGGCTTCCTAACGGTGTAACTCTTATTACATTATGTCAGTTGCAAATTGAAAAATTCCCGGGGCGTGTGTCCCGTCTCTCCGAAGTATTTTGGCAAAATTATTCTCATTCATTAAGTCGAGAAGTGGAGGGAGCGCTCGCGAGATTGTCGACGTACCATTCACTTGTGAATAACGAGGTGACTTCCTGTTATTAGTTATGTCGGCAAATTGTTTTTCTTACGCTTTTGTTCCGCTCCAAGTCAAACGTGTCGACGAAAATTCGATAACATGCATCTTCGAATATTATATTTATACGAAAGTTGTCCTTATTGCTTACCAACAATATGATACGGGAAAAAAGATGTTATTTTTTTGATCGATCTTAATATTGTAACTTTGATTCACTATTGGCTGATAACGATATATTATTGCTTTTAAAATATCACTAAATGTAATGTTGTAGCAACCAAATTTTAACAATTTTATGATGTTAATATGTTAAGATGTTCAATATAAATTATTATCTGCCTCTCCCATAAAAATAAGTAACTACTGATTTAGTGTCTTGCATCTTGGTTGAGTGATTAAAATAATGTTTATATTGCGTAATTTGTAGATGCGTTACCTGTGCACTTAATATACAAAATATAGTGGGTAAAGAAAATAACAATGAAACTAATTCGGCTTGTGTCATCTTTAACAGATAAATAATTCTATTATTTTCTAAATACTAAAAGTTAATGCAACTTGGCGACGTAGATGCCTCCTCAAAGCAGGGAGCGGTCGTAAATCAAAAACATTCATAAAATATAGCCTGTACTTAAAGTATATCGAATCCTACTTGTTATTTAAAATATAACTCAGCGCGCACAAACATATACGTTTTCATTTATACTGCGTAATTACTCAGCTCTTAATAAAACCGGCGGGGGCTTGACGTATTATTTGTTACAGAACTCTATCCCCAATAGGTACGCATGGCTCCCGGTGCCAATCCATTAATTAAAACTTATTTCGTCGCAGTAAACACGATCACTGTTTGGTGCCTTTGTTAGCAAACAGGCGTTTCGTACGCTTGATTCTGAGTAACTTTAACTTACTTGTAGTTTATCAAGCACACCTACAGATTAGATTAGTTTGATTAGGGATAACAAAAACCGATGAGTTTTGTTTGATTATCGAGATTTGACATACGGTAAATTGATTGATTTTGTCAGTTCACTCATACTCCTCGCAGTATAATATTCAGCTCGAGTAGATATTGCACACTATTAATTTCTGGTTATATTTAATCAGATTTTAATAGTTACAAATAGGTCAGTTAGGACGTGACTAAAATAATACTAATCGCCGAATATAAGCGTCAAATATACATATAATAGTGTAGATAGAATTACAAAGGCTTACCAATTCATATGAATTGAATCATGAAACATGCGCTATTCGTAACACTTGAGCTTTTAGACATATGTTTTTTGAAAAGATGTATTTAGTCAATGATTATAGAATTCGTATTCGGGAAAGTGTTACCTTGTTTAATAATATTTTAATTTTAAAAAACATACAGAATTTTAATGATATCCAATAAATAAGGCGTGTTGCACAGGAATGATCATTGAAACACACTTAACAACATGGAAGCAGCGATGTCGGCGTTTGTAATTACAGTGCAAGTCGGTGCTATCGTCCTCGTGGAGCCTTGGGCCGTAATCGCGAAATGTTCGCGTATGTATTAGTACGTGCCACCGCCGTCGTTCGAAGATAATTCCAACGTATAATTTTCCATGCTCAACTCGGCGTAATGAAGTTTATTCGTCGTTACTAAATTGCGAGTCCTTCGCAGCGGAGGCGAGGAATGTAATCAGTTGCGAACTAATACCGCGCCGTTAGCGAAGCCCTTCGCGTATGGAAATACCGCCTCGGAGCCCCCGTCAATTCTTTTGATCGCTGTCTTTCCTACTCCATGTCGAATTAAAACTGAGATCGGGCTCCGGTGATTTGGAGAAAATTAAAAGGGCATCTCATTTTCAGTAATGGGTCTTAGAAATTAAAATTAGTATGATTGCGTCTGTCTCGCTCACTGCAAACTTAAGGAGCTTGTTATTTCGCCGCAACGTTTATTTTAATTAAAGTTATCGAGGTGTTACATATGAGTATGTGTATTTCAAGTCGTCTGCATTCTTAAGTTGCTTCGTAATAGAAATTCTTGTTAGCGTCTTGCATGTGTAAATTTATTACATAGCTTGTAACTCAGTAACTAAAAATAATTTGTACAAAGTCTTAAAGAGTTAATTTTATGAGTAAATTAAAACAGTGTGACAGAGAAACTGTACTTGTAAGTTTTTGTAGTAAACAACTTGTTAATTGTGCGAAAATTCTGAGGTTCATCTTGAATTTTAATGCTAGAAGACAATTTTACGGTTGTGCAACTTTAAGAATGATTAATGCAAGAAACATTTTACGGGTAATAGAAAACTCAAGTGACCTGCCGCAAAGTGTAAAGTTACTGGTCTCATTACTTTAAAATTCTAATAACAAACAGTTTATTATTTAATAGTGACCAATTTCTGAAATATAATTACTCTAAACACTACATTTTCGCGTGCGGCTAAACGAATTTGCCAGCTCGTTCCTTAAGCGATTTCATTTTGTTATAAGCAAATACTTAAATGAGTACTTTGGGGTTGTCATATCCGAATAGGGTAAAAACCCAAAAAAAAATCTGGAATAAAAAAACACTTCCTGGTTATGTGAATATTAAAACTAGTTACGTTATTTTTAAATTATCTGAAAACGTTTCTATGCGTAGTCGTTCATATGCGTCTTTGTCTTGACAAAAAAATAATAATAACAGAAGGTGGCAAACGAGCAACCGTATCCTATGTAACCGCTATTTTGAGTTGTAGATGCTTTGCCTACCTTTAATAAACAGAGGAATAATAATACACAGATAAATTGTAATTTTCATCTCCTCTCCATTCCTTTCCTCGTCAAATCTTTTCTCCCTTCCCACCCTTTCCTTATTAAAAAAGGGCGAAAAGTACTAAAATTAAACAATTGGCACCTCACTCATCCGACGAAACGCAGAATACTTCTATTTCACGGCTGTCTTCTATGTAGTTGTGGTATTTCAACGGTCGGGTGGGCCATTCGTGCAATTGATGTAGTTATTGTGGTCTCAACCACTGTTAAAAATGACTTACAACTCTTCAAGTAAAGAGCGTAATCCTTCTTTAAACACATCTTTGGTAGCCTGTAATCACGGAAATTGTTTAATAGTCGGATTCGTCCCTTGTTACTATATAATAAAATATATTTATTTGTACATCATACCATGTAATGAAATTTTCAATTGAAATAAATTCGTTTTACTCTTTTTAATTATTGTTCCAAAGTGCTTTAATGCTACGAAAGAACTCTCAAAGTGAGTTTTCAAGGACAAAATATAATGGCGATCATTCGGAGGTTTATAGCCCTTAAAGTCGTAGAACCTTAAAAGAGGAATAAAACTTGCTTCAAATAGTGCTGAGCAATTAAAATTAAATCGCTTCAAAAATCATCTAGACGGTTTCAAAGTAATAGAAGAAAGTAGCTTAGAATACTTAAATTGCATAATAGGGCGTATACGCGTATATTATTAATTTATAAAAAAAAAATGTAATTCACACAAAAAAGTAGATTTTATTATCCATTTTATATATATAAAGGGAGATCAATCTTTTTCGTACGATTTTAACTTACTACATATATTTGAAATACATAAATTCTGTTTATAATTTTTAATCCATGCTAAGTTTCTTTAGTGAGTTACAAAGATCGCCTACTCACCTTTTGTCTGCACTTTTCCGCTGACGTCTTTACTTTGGTCCACATGCAAATTATATTACACTCAAGTTTCGCTGACTTGGCCACACTGTGGAAATATAACTCGTCTCTCGTCACACTTGACGTCCCGGAAATTTAAGAACACTGTACCGACAACCGACTTTCTAGCAAATGCACTTTTAAAATATATAGAAAATATTTCTTCGGTCTTTCATTTCTTTCTTCATTATTATTGAAAAAAAAAACAGTTTAATTCATTTAATAGTTTAGACAACCTTCATCAGTGAATGATGTGATTTAGTCGTATCGTATAGATATATTTTGACAAGACCTTTACCTGCTTGATAAAAATTACCTAAATATATCCCTTTCTAATTAAAAAAAAATAAATAAAAAAAAATTAAATTAAAAGTTAAAAAATTTAAATAACATTTATTGTTTTCTCCAACACGTAAAACGTAATACAGAAAATCTTATTAATAAATCTAATGAGCAGGAGACAGGTGTCCAAACTAGCACCGCCCTAGTGATGTATCGCCAGGCCCTCGCCCCACGGATTATAAGTACACAATTAATACAGTATAGTTTTATATTTGCATGGATAAAATGTTTGCATGGCATTCAGAGAGAAAGAAAAATGTTATTACACAATCAATTAATATTAAAAATATGTGTGTATGTGTGTGTGTAATTATGCATGTATATGTGAATGCTATTTTAGTTTACTTCACACAGAAAGTTTTCAGTTTGTTCGTAGTGTAATTCGTCCAGCCATTAAAAACCTTAGTTTTACACAATCTTTTAGTTAATGGAAAAATATATAAAACTTTATTCAGGTTATCATAAATAAAATTACCTAAAATTGAAAATGATTTAAATGCGAATCCGGAGTGAGGTTTAGTATAACACCTTTTTTCGGATACAATTCTTGGGTCGTAATATAACTCGGAATGTTTTCTAGTGACCGTGTAGAGGATATATAGTTGTCGTACGGTTTTAACTCCACATATATAAATCATGTGTGGGATATCTATAAGGGAGACAATAGGCTGTTTTGAGTATAGCGCGTTGGCCTCTTTTCGTTTTCTTTTTTCTTGCTAATAGAAGCAAGAAGAAAATAGTTGTTTTTATTCATAATTATAAGTAAGTGATCACATCATATTGATTTTACTCACGAAATGTATGTTTTATATTTCACAGGTTTCATTGTGTTTTAGATTTTTTTTTATATCACTTCAAGGAGGTGCCATTAATGGTAAAGGTTATATAGCGTGCTAATACCTACAAAGACGGCAAAGGGCTGAGGGTGGCATTCAAGAAACAACAATAAAGTTGGTCGTGTCTGCTGACCGCTGCAAAAAGCGCATCGTGCGAGGCGTCTTGAACACAATACAAACTTAAATTGTTCGTGAGAGCGTTATGCACCCGACGGTTTCAATTTCCTCGCGAACTAGCCATTGCAGATGTTCGGACGACATTCATAAATATGATTTGAAAATCGTTTTATGTATAAGTCATAAACTTTTATCTCCACCGCCG